>CALYDF020003704.1:0-27594 GCA_944474145.2 Dicrocoelium dendriticum
CACCATCCACCTTTGATGTGCCCAAAGCAGAAGGGAGCATCCAGATGCAACTGTTGGGAAAGCACTCTGACTCAACTCTCCGAGCAAATTTCCTTGAGGTTTGAGTAATTACTTTCTATTCTTACGTACCCCTGAAACGCTTAAAATGTTCAGGACTTTGCCACAATTATTACGGCAATGTTCGGTTCTATCATTGTAGTTTCATTCACGAAAGAAACAAAGACTTGGCGAACACAGAGTACTTATAAATACTCACTGCTTAAAGTCACAATTTCAGACATTCTAGCCAGATATAGCAAGAAGTGTCTTTAATTAATTTTTCAGGGCAGGAAAATGTCATACAAATATTCATTTTGAACGGTTTTAAATTTTGTAAAATACACTGATTGCTGTTACAAACAGGAATATATTACTGCCAACATATTAATTTGCAGTACTTTTGTTAAATTGCTTAATTCCTTGTATTCATGGAGGTATCAGACCGCTAAACCATATGCATGCAAATCACATGTCACGAATTTGAATTAACTACATTACCATGTTATAGTTATGTTATTTAACTAAATATAAATTCATATATGTTGGCCACAAGTACTGGCCGTATGTGGCCTTCCATACAACAAATATTTGGCGATGCGGCCCTCGGGGACCGGAGTTGGACACCATTGCTCTAAAGCATGATATTTATGGCTAATCACAAGTAATAGTGTTACAAGCATTTTATTGATATGTTACTTAGCACAGGCACCGTCGTCGCATGCGTTCATTTGCATGTGCGCATTCAACGCAACAACCGTCCGTTAATATGGCTAAATATTTACAACGTCTTAATTTGTCTCGAATTTAAAACGGGTGTCTTTTGCGCTCTAGCACCCGGCTTGATCCGCTGTGAGTATGCCATTTGTGGACGCAGAGAACGATGTGGGACGGCTGGTGTTTGAACGTCCTACTTGTTGTGGAATATGTCCAAAACAGTTACCCCGCACGTCGAACGTGCGCTGTCCAGTCCGCGCGATGGCGTTTGGGTATCCCCGTGATACTCAAATACAAATTTCGCCAATTGCAACACATAGTCATGGAGCACGTTTTACCTGCCTTGTTGGATATCGCTAAAGTGTACTCAAGTCAGAGATACGTATCACATCGGTACAATGAACTAGCACAATACTGAGTGTTTCATTTGTTTTTTCTCACGGAATACGCCAACTGCATCTACTTCTCCCACTGCGTTTTGTGTGCATGTTCAAATTTCATGTTGCATTGTCTATATGCAGCGATACATTTACATCGCTAGACGCTCAAGCTTTTGGTTCACATATCCTGTGATATTTCGTTATCCCTCCGAATATCCAACTGCACTTGTGAAGCAGTGCCCCTTTTAGTCGTGATAATTTATTGGTTATTGTTAAACCGACACGTATGCGTTCGCTGCCAACAAGTCGATTATTGATGAGGACTAGATGGTCGATGCAGCGTAGACATATATACAAGTAAGTGACGTTGGTGGCGACTGGTATCATGGTTGGACTGTAAGTTGGTCAGAGTGCCAACCATGACGCTGATTACAGCATCGGCTTCAACAGCAAAAACGCGAATATCGAGCGCCGCATTATTACCGGTGTTGACGAAATGGCTTATACACTGCTGGTACTTGCTAGTTACTGCGGAATAGCTAATGCAGTCTTCAAGTATGTCATCGACATTAGGAGCAATGTGTCTCAAAACGTTCCCATACAGCGCAGCCTCAATGATGAGAGGCATAGATCCATGAGGCCTAGTTCCGTACATATGCCCGACAATTATTAAAGGAGAAGACGAACGCTGGTAGACTTGCGCATTCCGAATTGTTTCATCACAACCAAAACTATAACAATAAATTATCTTAAAACACACAAAGTTTGTTACCGATCAATCAAATGTGGTGTGATGAGCGACAGCGATGTTGCTAGGACCATATAATGAGTTAGATGACTGAGTTGGAACGAATTATTACTTCACAGGCGCATCTTCAGCGATCACTCATATGTGCGATACCAATGCTGCTTAACAATTAGTCTCCTGACCAATTCCAGGTGCAGATCACCTACAGCAGTTTGGATAACAATACTCAGGAATGAGGGCCCAATCGTTCATTTTTATGGAAAACCATGGCAATTACGCTAACGCGGAGTAATCAACTGAACGAGTAGGAGCTGTTCATCAAAATCATAACTATAAACCATGGCAACAACACACGCTTACGGACAGCTAATAAGCGATTTAAACTACCGTGCTACAGGCAAGTTTATACGGCAGAAATCTCATTAACAGCTAACGGTATTTCTTCAGCGTGGTTAATTTGGTTTCTAAAGCATAGCCCCCGACTCTCAGTGAAAGTGAATTAGTAGGCCAAATTTGGCAACTTTTAACACCTTAACCTTTCCAGGAGTGAAAACCAGATGCTAGTTGTTTTGACCTCATTGTGGCATATGTGAAGACGGTGCGTGCATCAGAGCTAGCTGCGCACAGCACGGTGCTAAAAGGAGACTATGAACCGACCTTTGTTCATCTGAATGATTAGCAGATAGTGCGGTTTGCTTAAACTTATGGAAGAAGAGTATACCGTTATTTTTACCAAAGTACGCGTGGCAGTTAAATGAATTTTGCAAGTGAACCTTCCAAGTTTTGCTCTCTGATTTTTTTAGAATTGTCAGAACACTCCGCAGTTTGTACAGAAGGCCTGAGAGTGTAAGTTCACACACAGGCGAAAATACGTCTGATGACCTGAGCACCAGAGATCTGAGTGGTTTTAAGCACCCTGTTTTCGTAGGGGTTTGTTGTTTCCACATGTGATATGTCTGTGCCAATAGTACAGAAGGAGTATCATGTGTCACTGTTAGGGAAACACAATTTGAATTCTACCGCAGCCATGGTTAATTGGATCCTTAGACTGAAAAATTATATTGGTCTAGCAGTCAAATGTTTATGATGATCAGTTAAGATTTGAGCGACGATTAAATACAGATCAGTCATTACTTCGTCCTTACAGACAAACTAAGTACCTACAATTAAAACTTTCACAGGTTCACATTATACAGAGTTTGCTCTGCGTCTCATAAGATAGTTGCACTTTATGGTACTTGGGCAGAACTAAGAAAACCAGTAGTAATTTACAAAACTGTCAAGAACAACGAAACATTATAAGTTAATTGGCACTTGGCAACAGATTTACAATTCAGGTTGGTTGACGCTAGTGATGATTATGAAAACAAAGTTAAGATGACAGTATGAAAATGGGCAATATAGTTACTTAGAGACTCCACAGACTATTTACAGAACACCAATGCATGTTTCCACACTAAAAGCTGTCGCGCAAAATGGTTTGTGTTAATTGGTCCTCTGAGCGGAACAGACCATCCTGCGTAATGCAAATGAGGTAGCGTATCACTAACAGACTTACTGAAAAACGTGCGTTTTGTAGTAAAAATGATGTGCATTTGGATTCTACTAGTTTGCAGACACACGAAATGACAAACTTTTGTCGGTAGCCAAGTCAAATTTTATGCAATGTCATTATCAGCATGTGGCCTTTCAAGCTAGTATTGTAGCTGAGTTGCAACAGGTTGCAACAGGCGTGCTTCGAGTTTGTCATAATAGATTTTCCATCCTCGCTGACACCGATAATCACCAATGCACAATATCAGGGCTCGCAGTTTGCGCTAACTATTTAGGTGAAACAAACTCCTAACGCATTTGGTCGTTCTGCATCGTGGAGCTTTAAGACTATACGTGATGGTAGTATGAGATGCGAGTGCGGAGATGGGCCAACTGAGCGAACCAGAGAGCCAAGGGGAGGCAGATGTGACGGATTCGATTAGCGGACTCGGATTGGACGATATTCGTGCGAGTGAATCATCGTTTGTTTAACTGAAGCAAAATAGGGAC
Organism: Dicrocoelium dendriticum; assembly: GCA_944474145.2. NCBI lineage: Eukaryota > Metazoa > Platyhelminthes > Trematoda > Plagiorchiida > Dicrocoeliidae > Dicrocoelium > Dicrocoelium dendriticum. Next base: position 3,925 of record CALYDF020003704.1, read on the forward strand.
CTCATTGACTTAGAAGGTTCGTTAGTTTTCTATCTGGACCCGCAATTTATATTGAGGAGATTGAATTTCTAAAAAAAGCTGCAATTTAAGTTGAATTTAGCGAATACGTATTGTGCTTGGGTTGGGACTCTCAACCTCTATTGAGAACTCGGTTCACTTTGACGTAAACCTCGGTCACTCCGATCCCGAGCATCGTATCCGGAATTGGAGGAGCAACACCCAAATATTTCCATGCTGTAAATTTCACTGAGCTGTATTTGCCAAATAAACGCTTTTTCCTGAAGTACTGAGTTATGCAATATGGTGTCAGAGCAGACAGAAACGAATCACACCGGCGGCGTGCGGATGTTATTTGGATCACTAACGTCTATGTACATGTCTGCCCCACAAAACATGAATGAACAGAAGTTGGCGAGTAATTGGCTTCCATGGTATAGCAAGTGGGAGGATTTCTGCATTTCAGTACTTTTGGACAAACAACCGATTTTGTATCCGTTGGCCATATATTTTGACTCGCACCTAGGGATGACGTGCCGTGTTCTAGAGACATTGCACTAAGAGAAAGGCGAAGATCTAATAATTTGGAGACGGTCATTGAAAACTTCAGGCTATTTTGTGAAGGTAAAACCGAGGAATCAATGATGAAACTACAGCAAATCGCCTCTTGCGACAACGACACTTATAGCTCTAGCAATGCCCCCGCTATCTGCAACATTGTGTCCTCAGCAACTTATCAAAGTCAACAAATAAAGCTCGCCACAGATGCAAAATTGTGTGTGGTTTCCGGAGGTGAAACAGCGAAGCCTACTGACTTGAGACAGGAGATCTGCAAATTTTGCGCCACAGGACATCCGAGAACCTGCAAATAGTGTCCGGTGTGAGGACGGCAATTCACCAGAAGTGGAAAAAGTAACCACATTTTTGCGTTGCCGCAAATCAACCAATTTGATTGCGGTCGTACTTGACAATTTCACCGCAGATTCAGAAAATACAATTGGCAGCATTTCTGGGAGATTGCCGCAAAGATGTGTCTACGTAACTCTTTTGAGAGAAGGCAAAACTCCGCGATTCCAGTTAGATGCGGTTGCTACTGTCAGCATTCTACGGATGATGCACTGTCATATGGTTCACGATCGATCCGATCAATATTCCCTGCGTACGTCAAAGAACTCCAGACTTCACTCAAAGAGTTCAACTACCATCGAAGTGGTTAACACAAGAACAGGAGCCGCACATTGATTGGAAGTTGTGATCTTGGAGGAGTACACGGTGATTCTCGACATTGATTCGATCCAGTCTTTCGGTTTTGTTGTTTTTATTCATGCTTGTTTTGTGCATGTTTGCCAGGGAGAAACCGATATTGCTCACTGGTATTCGTCTGTGTTTAGCCCAGGTTTGGGATAGTTTGAGGGAATCGCTCAGTTTGTTACGACCGACAGTACTACCTGCAAGGAGAGTTCCATTTGCACTGACTGACAGGTTCTCTGCTGAATTGAGCAAATAATGAGATACGGTGTGATTGCCAAACTCGACGAACCAACCGACTGGGTTTCTCAGGTTGCAATCTTTACGAGGCAGGCGGACGAACTGTGTATGTGTGTATTGACCCAAAACCGTTGAATGATGCCTTGTGTAGAGTGCTACTTGCGCTACCTACCCTGGCCGACATTGTACCGAGTTTGGCTAAAGCTACGTGTTTCGCGAAAGTAGGCTTCACTTCGGCATTCTGACACGTAGTTCTAGATGATGAAATCAATTTCCTTACTACATTTGCAACACCGTTCAGGCGTTACCGTTGGCTGCGCTTAAAGTTTGGTATATAGATGGCGCGAAATTTTTCAAAGGCGGTTACTGCATGCGCTAGAAGTTTAATATGGTGTAACGCGCGTGGCAGGGGATGTCTTTATCTATGGCTAAATTGAATAATTACATGACCCTAATTACCGTTTCTTGCAGCGTTGTGTGCAAAAGATCGTCAAGCTCAAACATGAAAAATGAAATTCGGAAAGACGAGGACATTTTCCATGGGCATTTGCTAACTGCCAAACGGGTCATGGTTAATCCGGGAAAAATTAATGCAATTCGAGAGATGCCGCGTCCTAATGACGTGAAAGGAATCCATCGCTTAAACGGTATGGTGAATTACGAGCCGTAATATGCCAAGTATCGCTACTGTCATACCGACGATCAGATGTTTTCTCACAAAGAATGAAAGTGAAGTTAGGAACTGAACCGAAAAGCACCTTAGCAACTAATAATCACCTCGTTGTTACGGTTTACTCCGATGTCTTCGCAGCAGCAAGAAATGCAATTGGAATTCGAAGTACCGGGGGTCCTTGATTGCTTGCCAGTGCAAGTAGCAGAACGTTCGTTAGGCAAAAGTCCATGCCGTTCTAGGAACCTGACCTGACTTGACCATCAGCAACTCGCCTGCACTCTTACATTACGATCCAGCGCAGTCTTTGGAGGTACGTTGTAACAGTAGCCAAAATGGAATAGGTGCTGTTGTCTTAAAGTATAGAACATCATTGGATTTCCGTAGTCGAGCACACCGGTATGGAGAAACCCTATGCGTAGATTGAGAAGGCGTTGCTTGCGGTAGTCTATCCGACTATAAAAGTGCGACATGGTTATTGTGTATACGATTGGTGCACAGATAATTATTGTGGATACGTTTTCAATAGCTGATTTGCCCGTACCCGAGTATAATCCGGAAGAGGTCGGTCTTAGAGGTCGAACTTAGTGCAGCACCTAGCAGTGTCAGCAAATCGCCTAAAGTAAATAAGACGCCACACAAACGAAGACCAAAGTTTTTAGCTTTGAGAGCAGTTATTCTTAATGAGTGGCCAGAGACAAGTTAGCAGATGTCGCCAAACCTAATACTCTACATCCATTTTTGTGAGGAACTCACTGTTTATGAGAGTTTGCTGTTCAAAGGAAGCCAAATTCAGCTTCCGTCATCGCTCCAAGAAGAAATGCAATAATACATTCATCGCGCTCACCTTAGTGCCAATTATACAATTAACAGCGCAAGCGAATTACTCCTACGGAAGGAATGAGGAGTCCAATAAAATGTCATACATCAAATTGTGGGGCTCGCCGTTCATCAAATGAAATCCGACAGACGAGGAAGCAATGTTGCTGCATGAAGTCCCTGACGGACTTGTGCAGAAGTTGGCCGTGCGTTTATTCAGTGCTAACAGGGAAGATTACTTACCCACGATGCATTATATAGTGGGTATTTTGAAATAGATTTAGTTTCCACTTCGAACAAATTGGCATTAATTAAAACGCTTAGGTGTAAGTTCGCGCGGCACGGTATACCGTGGCAGCTGGTCTCCAAGAATAGGCCTCTGTTTACCAGCGGTGCATTCCAGGCGTTGGCAACCAAGTGGAAATTCGTGAACCAGCAAACCAGCCCATATCACAGTCAATCGAATGGAAAGACGAATTTGGCAGTGAAGCAGGCCAAGCGAATGTTTTCAAAGGCTAGGATAAATGGCAAAAACGCTCATCTCTTGCTTTTGGGGAGTCGTGACAAACCTTTAACCAAAATCTGTTTGAGCCAAGTGCAGTGTCTACAAAGCCGAAGGACTGGTACTCTGATAACGGCACCTATCAATACTTTGCGCCTAGTTTCGCCAGAGCACGAACAATTACAGAAAGACTTGGTACGACGAATGACTACTCAGAAACGGTACTTTAACTGCGGTGCATAGGTGCTATCTGAGCTAACTGTATGTGAGGGAGTGTGGGTTCAACCATTACCCCATACTCAAGTGGGGTAGAAGAAAGGTGTGGGGACTGCGTGGGTCGGTGCAAGGTCATACCACATATAAGTTGGAGGGAAAACGTTCAGAAGAAATCAAGTGCATTTGAGATGACGCCCGAGACAATAATGCGGCTAGGAGGGAAGTAGCAGCTGCCGTGTGTCAAAAAGACCACGGCTGCAGACACAGCGAAGACGCTGCGAAGTGGCAAGGTGTACGGCGTGGATAGCCATATGGAGGTGCAAAACAAGAAAAATGGGAGGATGTGATGACAGTATGAGATCAGATTGACCAGCTGGACCAACCGAGCGAGGCAGACAGCCAATGGGAAACAAGCTTGACGGATTTGATTACTGGACTCTGATTGCTTAATAGTTGTGAGTGTGATTCATTCTTTATTTAACTTCAGTAAAGAATGAAGCTCATCGTCTCAGAAGGGTAGTTAGTTATAGACTTAAAACTGTCATTTATATCTAGGAGTTTGGTTTGCTAAACGTGCTGTAATTTTTGCTGAGCTGTCTTTGCCGAATAAACGCTAGTCCCACAAGCACGGAGTGCTGCAACAGTTTCATACCTCGTTCTCGCCAGGGACATCAGATTGGATCATGTATTCCACATGCGGTGTCAGATACGCATTCAACATTTGCTGACCTGAAAATCGTTTGATATTTCTTAAAGACCCCCGCAAGATCCCCGTTTGTTAACTGGTCTTCTGAAAAAACCTTTTAAGCAAATTTCGTGTTGCCATCATCATCATCCTCGATTAACCGAAGTCACTGTTTTGAGAATCATGCTGCAAATGTTAGTCCTCAGATCGATATTCATAAGCTTGCTGCTGGCGTATGAAATGCATTTGGCCAAGTTGAATTGGAGCCGGTTTTCGGACGACCACGTACGGTCTCTTTCATACTCTCTTTAGTGCCGCATGAACCCCAGTGTCTTGATGTCCTTCTGGGTCTTGACATCGCCTGAAATCGGTACATAATACTAATGGAATGTACACGCGAATGCTCCACGAGCAATAGCAATGCATTTGGTTAAAGTGCTGATCCGTGGGGTACTATTCCTCAGGAATGCACAAATGATTGTAATCAAACCGCTTACTCTCACACTCAATTAAGGTTGCATGATAAATTTGCATATCTTATACAAGCCAGATTAACCGATTACATGACAGTAAACTTATCGAGAAGAATCCGTTGGTCAAAGTGATCTGAAGCACTTGATACTTACAGTAAGTGATGTAGAAACCAAAGCTGGCATCTACGGTATTCATCCAGTTTGCTCTGGTTAGGAGTAAGCTTGTGCCTTAAAACAATTTCGGCAAAATTCATGCTATTTTGATACCAGGCAGTGGTTATTTTGAAAACTTCCCATGATAACCCACGCAATATTACCAGTAACATTAGGAAGCACCAGAAGCAGAGTGAATGGATGGTGATGCAACAACTCCGCACAAATGCTAGTTTTGCAAATAGAAATAAAAATTACTTGTTTTCACATTTTTAGAACCTACATTTCTTCAAACTATCGTCGGAAGAACGGAGCTAAGTGTTCTGCGACCTTCATGGTGATTGTGTTAATGCCTTTTTTGTCTTATGTTCTCCACGCCACGAAAGCTGTGCGCGTGCGGTCACAACGGTCTTATCAACACAACCGCAGCCGTTAAGGATACATATGAAACATGGATCAGTATCTGTCGCGCTGAGCATGGTGAACCAATCTTGCTATCTTCAGCGGCATGCATTAAAAACACAGTTTAAGATAGACACGTAGCATCTTAAGCGTTCGTAGTTGGTCCTTGTCGATGCTTAGCTGTCTGGACTGTTCTGTGATAGGTCATCTATTTTGCTAGTCCGTATGGATGTGTATAGATAAAGTACTCATTCATTCAACCGGTGTAATCATCCTACACACTGCGTTACTGTTCGGTAGAGACACAATTCCTAAAATGCAAACCGCAGTATTTGTGTGCTTTCTAAATTTCCTCCTTGGTGCTTCCAGCAGTGAGTTTGTAACTAAATTTGATTACGACTCTTGTGATGCTTTCTAATAACCACGGTCATTCAGCGATTGATGATATTACAACTCCTATTTTTGGCAGTAAATCATTTGAATGAATATTTGTAGACAATATTTGTAGAACAATGTTTTGTTTTGTAAAAAGCAGTCAGCGTTGCTTTGAAGCATTACTGCCGTTTCCCAGCAAAGCGAACTTTTATCTTCACTACCTGTTTCGACGCCAGTTCCAAGCGTTCTCATGGCTTAGTTACAAGATATCTACTCGGTGCAAAGAAGAGTCCTCAAGTTGCGGAGCAGAAATTGGAATGGTGTGAAAAATCAACACATGCTGGACCATGTAATGCGCACTCCAGAAATGCCTCGATTTATTTAAAAATATTCAAGGATTGTTTCTTGCATTATATAACCCTTCTGCATCGAAACTAGGCGAAAAATGACTGCAACAAGATTATTTCACCAAGTTTGCAATGTTTTGCAGATGCAAATTTGAAACAGACACTTGCATTCGTGTATACAGCGGTTACTCTGTACGATTGCTAAGACAACAATTTGTCAATTCTTAATAAAACTGTGTATAATCGTTGTACAGTGTTTAAACGGTTGTTTGACTATTGTCCACTTTAGACGTCTTGTCAATCACGTTTGCCGAGGACGAGAGACCCTATAACGATTTCATGAATGAAACAATCGGAACAAACGTGGAATCCTACTGTAGAACCCAAGTTGGTGATTCAGTTCAATACCCTAACCTACTGTATTCTTAATTACATGTGGTTCAAACGTTTTAACTTTCGTTTAACTGTAAATTATACATGCCTTGGCAAATCGACACCTTCCGTGTTTTCATGTTGTGTAATCCTATCCCGGTCGACATTATGTGACGACTCTAATGCAACATCTTTTTTGATTCACTTAGCGTTTAGATTTGAATCAAACTTCCCATGGAAATCGTTTGGTTTACAAGTGGTTCTATGAACCCAGGACAAAAGAACTGGCGTGCGTTTGTGAGACGAATGTCACGACAGAGATGAACCTGTTGCTTTGGCAAGGGAATCATAGGTCACGAGCAATTCCGGCAATTCTTAAAAATCATTTTACTGAAGGTGAGCTAAAATTATATACTTGTGCACTGTTATTCACCTACTAGCATGATACTTGATAGCTTGAGTTAAAAAAGTTTGCGCAAGCGGTTTTCTTTTCTGGACAAGCATCTATAAATACGTTGCATTTTTGACGAAGTAGAATAATTGAAGTCAATGTAAAGCGAAATGAGGTATAAGTTTCACAACCGTTTAAAATATAATAACCTACTTGAGATAATTGCTCATTGTATGCGCCGATCTATTTAGAATAAAATATCAACTTTTTTATTTATTTTTGTGATGCCATATTAATTTAAGAAAATGGCCTACCCCAAGGGTGCTTCGGTAAGTCCTGCTACAAGTTACTCAGTGTTGCTGACTTTAGTGCGTCATTAAAAATATGCAACGTAACATAGCACGTACACTCCATTGTTTTAATTATAATTCAGCTGTTGTGGTTACATGAAAATAATAAGAACATTGATCTTTGCCAAAGAAACATATATCATAACCACCCTTAATGTATTTAATTAAGCCCTTATTTAAAGCATATATAAGATAATAAATGAATAGTGTGTCAGCTGTGCGCCGTAACGGCGCTTCATCTTCGCGCTACCACCAATAGTCGCGCGCGGGCTGAGTATACCGCGAGGACCCCCACCCCTACGCCGATTCGAACCGGTGACCTTAAGGTTGCAAACCAAACGCGCAGACCACTCGGCAAGTAGCCGATGCAGCCAATTTCTAGCATAAACCAACTAACGAATTTTAAATCTCAATCTGGTTCCTGATCGATCTATACACTGTGTTGTTGATTTGTTCGGATTTTTCACAGAGGTTTAATGTGCATGACGATATCGGAATAAATTGTAAATCATCTTTAAGGAATAGTTTACGTTTTTATCAGGGTTGAAAATATTCAGAAGGCGTTATCTCTCAAGGTTAAGAAACACATATATAGAGTACTTCACGTTTAGAAATTTACACCACATCTAAGAGTATCCGGATCACAAATTTCAGCTTGTTTACCGTGCCTGATATTCATCACCTTCAAATTGTTGTGCTTGTGATCAACTAAAAATCACACCAAGGTTCTGATCGAGGAGGTAAAATAACACCGCTCCTCATAGCGAAAGCCGATCGGTAGTATATAAATCTATCACAGTAAGAAGCAGGCGGTGAACACATAGAGTTCACATGTAAGAGATTGCAGGGGATTATTGCAGCAAATAAAGTGTGTCTTGACATTGTTACTGTGCAGTACATGCCTCAGCATCCCTGCTTAATCCTCATCCCCATTGGATTTGCAGCATATGTACTGAACATTTGGACCGAGTTGGACCCCTTGAAAACTGCTCGTAACCTAGTGAGTAAAACTGCACAGCTTGCTAGTTATTTACACGAGATGGCAGGAATAGAGTGGCCGAAATTTATCAATAATCCTGGGCTGGATTTGGAAAATGAAATATAATTATTTTCCATAGTAATAAAACTTGTTGATCAATTCGACTTAAATTTTCCTGTTCATAAGTGGTTGAAATCTATTTTATGCTATCTGCATTTGATTTAATTCACCAACAAATATAATTCACTGCTCGCTCTAAATTGGTTGAAGGCTTTGCAACTTGACTTCCTATGAAGCACGTAAATTCACTGCTTCGAAAAATTCGACACACAATTGGATGTTCTTATCTCTGCTCCAGTTCTCCGGTGCCGCAATTAGTGATGTCGAACTGAAAGATCCGATATGCGAGAAGTTATCTAACCAAACAAATGCTTATGAATGTCAAACATTGCACTGCAATAACAAAAATGTATCGTGGGAATATCCGGAAAACTGGATCGGTCCAGTGCGATATCTCAGAAATATCGCTTACGATCCGAATAAAATATTTGTTCAAATTGTCGGGATGTATTGGCCAGTGAAGCACTGTAAGTGTTCTTTTGGTTGTACTCTTGTTCGTTGCTATGTTACTACTAGTAAGTGGATGTTAAGATTTGCTTCCAAAAGTCCAGCACTGGTCACTCACAATTACATCAGTTAGTGAAAACCCTTTCGGGTATTACAGATTCTCTTTTAGCCTGTATAAGTTTGGAGTCGTGAACATGGTTTTTAGATAACATCATACAACTATGTGCAGCATTGAAATGTTCTTAAAGATCATTATGAATACAAAGCCTTTGCTTTCAGATAAAGGACAAGATTACGCTGCTCCGCTTCTATCCTTTCCTTTTAGTAGCTGGTAACGCCAAACAGCTCCGTGAGTTTTCAGTTTGTTCGCTGCTAAAATCAATAGTCAGTGGTCATTGATTTCTCCTGCCAAATGCAGAGGCGCATGAAAATGGTTTCATTTACATTTGCAATCAAGCACAAATAGCATTCACATTTTATCAGGCGGACTATGGTTTCCCAAGTTGCTACTTAAGTTGTGGAATTTAGCCGCTGGTTGGACTTAGTTTGGTGTGTGTGTGTGAATTAAGCCATGTTTATGCCATCACTCGAAATGCATTCACTCCACTACGTGTTGTTACATGTTTTCCAAAGATGTGGACACAAGCATGCTAGTGCCAGCATGGCAAACCGATATCTGCGATTCTTTCTTAAACAAGGCAAGTTGACCTTCACTGGAATGCTCAAGTACATAAAATTAACCTGGTGGTCAATGAGTCGTTGACTGCCAGCATTTACGGAACATTCAGCTGTAACCAATTTTGCCTCACACAACCAAATGTTCATCCTCGGTAGATAAAATTGCGCATCCTGTTCGAAGATAGAACCTGTTATTAGTGCTATAGCATAATGAGAAATAGCACTCTAAATATACCATTTGATTCGGGCTGACATACAATGTAACATTTGTTGGTTATACATGTCAACGTAAAATTAACCGCGCGGTAGCTATTTTTGTGATAGGCCTTGGTGAGAACAGAACATTAACTGCGTTTAATGCATCACATATATAATGGATATGAAAGTGGAAGATCCTGAATGCGCTGGGATCTTATAAGCAATTTATATCCTATTTAATGTGTCATGTATTTACTGCTCAAGTGCAATCTCCAGTTGCTCCAGATATTCGTTTATTCCATGAAATTGCTTAAGCCGCGTTAGGATTCTTGGTCAGTTTGCATACATTTGGTCGGTTTATTTTCAGGATTTTGTATTGAAGGTTATCAAAGTATACATGGTTTGAACAGGTTTAAAATACACAGTATGACATTCAAAAAAGTAGTTAAGCTATATTTTTGATGAGATTTGAAAGTACGGATGATCATTTATTCGAAGTTCTTGCTAATTCGGTGTTGGGTTTACGTACAGTGACACTTGTGCAACTACATTCAACAGAACATCTAAGTTTGCTTGCAAATTTTAATCAAAGGACAGCTAGATGCACGTGGCCCTGTATAGATATGATTGCACCTATAGTACGTCGTCCGAACTGTAGAATAAATTTTAGCGCTCAATATCGTGAAATCAATTAGCTGAAGATTTTCCTAACTGGGTTATGCATTGTCCAGCCAAGGCATCCAAATCTATACACCTCAAGCTTTGTACTCAATTACTTACGTTCAAATAAACTAATCTTGGCTGTTAATATAAAAAGGCGATGAAATATATGGAGCAGACCAAGTCCACGATGCAATGATTTTGCAAATCGTTGGCCACTCCTCGGTCGATAGTTAACTAATGTTTATAAGTGTAGCTAAACAGCCACAGGTGGTTTGCGTAAAAAAGCGTTTATGCGTGACGTATTATTATTGAAACCACAAAGTATGTTAATTCACCATTTTTCCAACACAGATTTTTAAACGGAGGACAGATGTGAGTAAAACAATTGGCACTGTTTTAGCCAGAAGAATTTCCTTAGGACACAAAAAATTATGCATGTGACATAAATATATATGACTGTTTTTAATTACGTTTTCCATAACTAAGCAACATACCTTTTAACTGCAAGCATAACGTTGTACAATATCATGAAATCGTTCACTTTTATCGAGCCAGGCATTTGCGGGTATTTTATTCCAGCCTACACCGAAATGTCGTGTGGAATCCGATGAGAAGTCAGTTTCTAATCCTCCGCAAAAATTAGCAAAGCTGAATTTACTACTGACCTTGGAAGTTGATGAAAAATTAGCGATGGAAGAGATTGCCTTGCAGCTGGCCAAATTTTGGAAGCCTACTGAGCAGAGTTGCTCATTTCCTGTACAGATACGACCGGAATATGCTTACTACGGTAGGCAAACAGTTTTGTGTACTTTTTGACTATTAATTCTATATTCCTGATTTTAAAATGACCATTTTGTCGGTAAAGTTCGCCTCGCACATGGTATTGGGCACTTTTAATGGGTGAATATTCGCAAGATCACAGCACTTTTGGTATCCATAATTATTTTGCATAAATATTGGTTGCTGGACGTAACGGCAAATCGTTAGTTTTCTCAAAAGCTCATATGCTCTGGGTGCGACAAGTCAGAAGCATTGATTGTCAGCGTATAAAAGAGAAAATGAAATCAACGATTCTATATCGATTATGATTCTGGAATGGTTGGTTTACTCCTAGTAAGTATATACACTGTTTATCACCTCCGCGATAATAATCAGTGGAACAAATGACACACATAGAAACGAACTTAGTTGTGCAAGCGAGATACGATCGTTAGCATAGGGATCTACATGTTCCTACTTCGCATTCCCTGACCAGGGTTACATATTTCCCAACCGTACATTTCGTGTTCAGCATTCTTGTCCGGCTCACTGCAGCGACGACTGACCACATTAATGTGTTTTGTTAGTTGGGCAAGAATTACTGCTTCAAATTATTGTCCTGAGGTATTTTGAGACGCCACTTATTTATCGTGTACGATCAGTTAACGTAATAGCTTGGCTGATAAAATGCGTTTATTAATAGCACAAAATCTCCTCAACCCGATAGCAGGTGTAAAAGTTTGATTCCACAAATGCACTACAAGGACATGAACCGTAACTTGATGGAATTTTCGACATTCAAACAGCTTTAAAGTTAGCCAAGTCAGAAGGGAAGTAAAAGACTATTGCTATGTGCTGGTAACCTTAATTACGCTAAAATATATATAAAATATAGTCAACAAATTTGTAGAAGCAAGCTTGATGTTATACATCGCGTTTGCAAGAAAAGGTTTTTAGTAACATCCTGCAAGCCTTATAGCTACAATTGCTGTTGTTGTCTCAAGCGAATTCGAATCGATCTTCCGCGCAATGGGATTTCGCTGCGAGATGGAAATGACAGTAACCATCGCGGCTCATCTTAGCTACACTTTCTGTACATTAACTAATAGCAATCATACAATTACGAGCAGAGTGCTGTCAAGGTCAGTAGTTTATCGTGCTTGGCAATATACTACATGTTACCGGCAACCCATACGTCTGAGAACGAATTATAAAACCACTTTTTCCTGTGGAGTCTTAGCAGAAGTGCGTATCCCTTAACTTCGCCGGGATCCGAAGCGATAAACACCGGCAACCATTGCGATTACAGAGCAATGAACAGGAAACATAAAATTTATGCAGATTAGGAAGATCTGCTTACCAAGTCCTGTGGGATAGTTTGTGGAGATAACAAAATCATTAGGCCATTAAAAATTATTATTATTATAACACTCATACTAATGAAAGGTCAGTTTAAATTTGAAAGGTAGGACTTGTCGCTTGTTCCGCTGTGGTTCTGAAATCCTCATAGTTTCAGAGCATTCATATTTATCCTCATATTAGTGTAAAGAAAACGCTCCAGAATTAGCGCTAACGAACAGAGTATAAGTGGATGAGTGCGTCAGCCAACCGATTTATATTTACTATTAGTGCCGTTGCGTAGACAACGGATTCCAGGAGGGAATTCCAAGTGTGACATACATGAATGAAAAAGTAATTCCTGTGGCACTCAAGGCGACTTTACTGTTCTACTAGTTTTAGTGAGTTACCTGTCCATTTCTTACTGCTGCTAAGTTGCGGGAAGGAACGGAACAAGTGATGTGAGGCGCACAAAATCAAATATGCGATAAGCAATTCACCTCATTTTCTGCGATGCCGTCCGCTGAATACCTCTATCGTTTCACCCTCTGCTCCTATGGTAGGTGGCCCATTCCATTGACTTGTCTGGATGCCTGACGTTAAGGCCAGTTAAACAGTTTGAGCTAGCCTTCTAGCTATGGATGCCGTGCTTAGATTGTAAATACAACATGCGGGTGAAAGTACGCACTGAGATTATGTCGAAAAATAAGCATGGCAATTGATCCGAACGCTCACCGCAACAGCCCGATGTTTGCTTACCTTTCGTCGCGGCCATTTCGGCTTGCCTGGAGCAACCCAGTCATCTTGTATTAGCATACGCAAGTCATGGACGACAGATGCTTGTTGCAGTACATTCGTCCCGAGTCGGTATGAGTTGTTCCTCTGATGTCGTATGGATAGTGCCTTACATTTACTCACGTTTAAATGCAGTAAATCTTGAATTGACCATTTATATACTGTATCTACGTCACTTTGAAGCAGCTGCTTGTCGGCATTCGACTGAATCCTGCGCCGACTCTTGATATCGTCAGCAAACATTTAGAAGTTTGAAGCGATTGTCTGTGCGTGGTGATTAATAAGCACCAAAACAGACGTGGAACTTATGTCTTAGTCTATTCAGCCAGTCAGTTTTCCGATGTCGGTGTAACGTGTACGCTTCCTTGAAATAATGTGTAAATCCAGTCCCTTACGAGCCCCGTGTGTGCTGAATACACACGGCATTAACACCTTAGCATACCTGGGACGATTGTACATACAATATTCAATGATTTATCATTGTTCTTCATTTTTACCAATTGACCTAGAATATATACCCTGTGAAGTTCGAATTTCACTTCGGGTATTCTTACTACGATTCGTGACCAGCCTGGTTGCAGCCAAATTCTATTTCGATACTGAACCTACTACATTTGGCCTCGTGGTCAGTGCTAATTCCAAAATGAATTCAACCATTGCATCCTTGTACGTATGTGCATCTCCCTGAGAGTTACAAGAACATCTGGGAAGATTCGAGCTATGGTGAATCAGCAAAGATGACCTTGGAGAAGACCATAAAGACGCTGGCTTTGTAACTGTTGTCGGACGAGAGGTCTGGTCAATCCTGAACAATCGGTCTTATCCTTAACTACTGTCGAGCTTGTCGTATGAAATGTAGATGGAACTTTGTTTCACTGATAAAAGTAAAATTTCGTGCATGCGTGCTAATGCGTCAACATAATCAATATTTCCGCATTTTATCCTCCTACTTAAGTCTTAAGCTTCTTTTCTGAATTTGGAGATATGCTTGATGCATTTCTGAGATGTCGCCTGATTGCTGACATAAATAATCCCTTTTTATGTCGCCAGCTGTTATCAATTCTGGCACTCAGTTATAATCAAGTAAAATCCATATGTTTGCACTATCAAGATATTTCCGAAATTAAATGTCCCAAACGACTGTACTTGGTCAACAAGTTTTGTTTGAATCAATCAACCGCGGAGTTCATGCTGAAAGGAGGAAACGGTGGCAAAAGAACTCGTTTAATTGTCGCAGCATTGCTCCATCGCAGGCTCAGAAAAATATTAGTGTAAAGTGTTGTCAAGTCGAAGAAAAGATGGGACAATGAGTTGTTTGTAGGAAGCTGCATTCCCTGTGTACCGGTCCGAAACGGAATTCGAAATGCCATCAGTGGGGAAAATTCGGACAAATCTGCAGTCTTTACCGTCAACTCAAACCTGGTCACTGAGTGATGAAAACATCATTGCTCTCCGAACTGTCCGGTGAAGATTTGATCCAAATGTAGCAACAAGTATATAAAATGCTGCCATCCGAATAGGTGTAAAAGCAATAGGCACCGCGCCACAGCTAGACAACGTAACACTGAGCGATCAACTTACCAATACAATTCTGTCACTGTGTGTCTCAGAAAGGCAACAATACTAAAACACACCGGCAACTGAAGTAGGACTGGATGGTCACACTCTATTTGGCGCTGAGAGCTGCATACAACAACCTAGACTGGTCCTAGGGCCTGCGTCATTGGTTCTATAAGAAGCGACCGGCACACGACCCGCAAGGGTCGGCACAGACCCCCACCGGAAACTAGCATTCACAACCCCGCTTCTGATCACTGATACCCTCACCTGCTTGTATATTAATGCCCAAGGTCTTCTCAGCAAGCTAACCGATCTTCGTACACGCCAGGTCTCCACACCTTCGGACCTAGTTATGGTCACAGATGCTGAAATTGCACTATTCGGCATGAGTTCCATACGAAAGGTTCGGCCTAGCAGAGGAGGGGATTGCTCCTGTTTTATCGATCCGACTCTTGTGTTAATAGCGTTCTGGATGCAGAAAAGAAAGTTCTCGTGTCGGATGCACCTAAGACGTGGTGATGTGTGTTAACTAGCAATAGTTTGTCGCCCTCCAATGTTCAGCTTGGATATGGATCATTGCCTAGTTTCGGCGAGAAAACGAGTCCTGGAACGACCGTATAGTTACGTCCTTCTGGTGGGGACTACAATCTGCACGCAATCAAAGTTTCAATTTTGTAAAGCAAACAACAAAAGGTGGATTTGCAAGAAGTGATCGCCTGTGTACCTATGTACAACCATGTCACCTTTCCCACGTGATTCCGAATGAGTAACACACCCTCTGTTTTGGACCTTGTCCTCTCCAACGTGGAAGTAATGGTGGACACCATGACCATAGATGCACCATATGGCCGTAACGATTACGCGAAGTTGCTTGTTCGTTGCACTTGTTACTCAGAGTACATCAGTGAGAACGTGACAACCTGGATCAGTACACATCACGATATACTGTCCAACTTCAAGAAACCGACTTGTCCTTCCTGGCCGAGAAGCCGCCTGATGTCGCTTGGATGTTGTTCGTAACCGAATAAACTGAGCTAGTGGCAAATGCATCAGAAACAAGGTGCTTCGAACGAAGCTCATGAATTTGTTCCTGAGGAGCCGTAGTAGAAAATGCATGGCCTTAAGGTATTCAGACTGGCGCGCTTACGTAGTCTGTCCAACTAATCTGACCTGGAGTGGTTACACAACTCAACAAAGTCACTGCGTCAGGTTGATCCAAGAAGACAAACCCCAACATTAACGGAACTTGGCGGCGAAATTCCGTGCAAATCCCAAGTTGTTGTCTAGACATTTCAACAAGCTCTACAGAGTGCAGCGCAGGATGCCCATTTTACGTGCAACAGATGGTCTTGCGTAAACGGCGCAAGATGTAGCCAACCTACGTGGCCAACGTATCATCCACACTTTTCGCAGTGAATAATTATTTCATTCGCTTTTCACACGGGCTTCCATCGCCATCAAGTTTAATGCACATATCGTTCACGGTAGCCAATGTGATGAAAACGCTAATGTCATTGCGCGTGCACAGCTCACCTATCGTGGATGACATCAAACCGAAGGCCTTAAAAAAAGCGGCCATGAACCTTGGGGAACCATTAGTTCGATTTTATCAACGCTGTCTCTACGAAATGCAGGTTCCCACAATGTATAAACATGAACTAATCACTCCTATTTACAAAAGTGGTATTCGTTCGGAGCCTTGCAACTACCGTGCAACCACTCTCCTCCCAGCATTATCCAAAGTAATGGAACGTATAATTGCAGAGACGCTCATGGGATATCTTGAGAGCAACAAAATCCTAACGTCACAGTAACAGGGATGCCACCAAAATGGATCCTGTACTACAACCTTGCTTCTAGACTCAGCAAGCTGGACAAACTCAGCCGATGCTAGAGTGAGAGTCAACGTCGTCTACTAGGACTTTTCAAAAGAGTTCGATAGTTTGGACCACGGCATTCTCCTTCACAAGCTTCGAAGCATGGAATCGTTGACCCTATACTCGGTTGGATCGGCAACCTTTTCACATAACGTCAGCTGAAAGTGAGAGTCCACAGCTCCATTTCCGCCAAATTGAGGCCCAGTGTGGCACGCCCTAATGATCGGTACTGGGACCATGTTTATTCCCAACCTTCATCAACGAGCTTGGCGGTATACTGCAGTCGAATTTCTTGCTATTTGAGGAGGATATCAAAATTTGGCGTGACATCAGGACATCGGATGGTCACATGGCATTACAGAGCGAGATCGACAGGGCTTATGCGTGGTCATCCGACAACTGGCTTCAGTTCAACGTGACCAACTGCAAAGTCGTAAGTATACGCCATTGGTTTATGTATAAAAATCGACTTGGGGACCAGCAGTTACAACGTGCTTCCCAAGGAAACGACCTCGGGGTGATCGTGCCGCACGACCTTGATTGCTCGGGACAGGCTGAAAAGACATCAAAATTGCCAGTCAACATCCTGGACTCTTACGGACTGCATTCGGCAAGTTAAGCCATCAATCTTTCCGCAAATGCTGTACGCCTACGGGAGGCCTAACGTCGATTATGCGACCCAGGCCTCGTGACACTGGTACAAACGCGACGTGGATGCACTTGAGGCCCCACAACTTAGAGCGACCAAACTCGTTAAAGGACGGTTTCCTTTCTCCTACCAATGCAGACTGTAGTCCCTGAGATTGCACAGCGGTGAATATCGACGTCAGCGAGGAGATCTTATCATGGTTTATTTAATACTGACGAAGCCAACTCACCCATGTTGTAATCTGTTGCTACTGAGCCAAAATGCCAACCTGAGAGGCCATCTTCTCAAACTGGCTGCACACTACAGTCGACTTGATTGTCAATGCAACGTTTTCTCCCTTCGTGTGTCCCGTGCCTGGAATGCCCCTCCGACACATGTTATCCTTGCCCCTACATTAAAGCTTTTCAAAAACGCCTTGATGAAGCGCTTTACAACTTATATTACTTGATATAGACCGTTCCACTTGGAGGACGGAATAACGCAAACTTAACCATGTGCTTAACGGCCCTTTCCGCAACCTGGCCGTGGGGATACATGCACAAGTGTCCATGTGATTAGCCTGGATGCAGCTAAAGTGGATTAACGTACCATATCTGTCAAAAGAAGAAACAGACGAGTGAGCGTTATCGTTTCTTTTTTTATTTCTCCCGCACTTTTTGCACCATAACAGCTACCTATACTATTTTTTTGTGCACATCCCATTCCCACTTTAAATTAGCTTTATGCAATAGTACATATAACTCGTTAGATGCCTGAAGTAACGATTTAGTTATTTGATAATCCTACAAATTGTAATTTTTACTCCAACCACCCTACGGGATTTTGCAAGCACATGTTTACCCGTGATGAATCATTGGTCATTTTACATTGTGTTTATATAACAAACAAGGTGATGATTCTTCTGTGAGCTGCCTAAAGTATTTTCGTTCGTTGGCACTGGCTGTGGATACTAGTGGTCACTTATTCAATACTTGTAGCAGTCTGGAGACTCCCCGGTTTGCCTGAAAATAATTCTAACTAAAATTATTTTTTTGTACACATAGGCAACCGGTGTGGTTCGTTGAGCTGATTGCCGAGTTAGAGTGCTTGACGTGTCCAGCGACATTTTTACTTAGCTCTAGTTTTAGCTGCAACGTGTGACTGCGCCGTGTGCTGGGCATCCTCCATTCCATTAATTCGAGCGTCAACTGTGTCGCTTCTTTATAGCTAGTTAACAAGGAATCTTTTACTGTTCCCAATAAAGGTTTCCCTGCAACTCGAGCTGTCTTTCCGAATCAGTATCCGGGCTTCCGTTATAAGCTACTCGTTAAATACTTTGCGCTTCGGAAATGGTACGACCCACCGTTTCATTTTTGATACTGCATTACTGAATACAGCATTACTGGACATAACCCTCCAGTGATAGGATGTTGTGCATTACCTGCGTTAAATAAGCATCCTAAACCTGTCAAATGTAAATTGTTGTCTTTCGTCAATACTCGTCTATCCTCGGTCTTAAAGTTATGCAGGTGCTTAAAATAAGTGTTATTTTGCTGTCATACCCTGATACTGACACTTAAACTCGTGGCTTACTGCACGATTGTTTAGGGACGTCTAACGGAACGGACATCACGCCTGCTAATTTGGAACTAGCCGGTGATCCTGTTTACTGTAAGCGTCCTATACTTGCATTCGGACTGAGGGAACCTGTTCGCAATCTACTGGTGTCACTCGGTGAAGCAAGGACTATTGTCCAGTTACAAGATTTTGATGGGCCACATCTTGCGTCACACGGTTAAAGCCAGATGGACAAATACCGAGAGTTTGCGGCGACTGACTAATTAACCTTAGTGGGAATCTGTTGGAGCATAGTTGGGAAGCAGGAGAAGCTGATCCTTTTCTCTTCCGTCTGCACGGATCCAAGAATTTCTGGAAACTAGACTCAAAGTATGCCTGCTTGCAAATAAAAATCACTGACGATTCCAGTGAATTGACCACCATCAAGATATTTCTTCAGGTCGTACTGGTATGGATTTGTTCTCTTTTGTCTTAATGTGTCGCCAATCATATTCGAAGAAGTTATCAATCCATTATGAAAGGCATGGAGAGTGTTGGGGTTTTGCAACACTTGTTTGTGCTTGCGGACGTTAAACACATACTGATTCGCGATTGCTTGCAATTTTGACTAACTTTAAGGATGCTAATGTGAACATCAATCAAAGAAGTGTCTAATTGACGTCTAAGAGATCAATTGTCTTAGTTGTCATGTCACACCAGAAGGATTCAAACCAGATCCTGATCGAAAAAATCCATTTGTTGATGTGAAGTCCCCCACCAATGTTCACGAGCTTCGATAACTGATTGGGACCTTACAGTATTATTCCAATTGCATTCCTGATTTTGCATGGTTTATTGATCGTTTTTCACCTTGCTGACTGAAAAGTGTTTTGTTTGGTTAAACAAACATGAGCATGTTCTACGAAAGCTTTTGAAAATGTTTATATCAGGTTGCTTTCTTCGTAGATGCTCTCCGAAACTATCAATCGTGTTTGCATAGATGCCCCACCAGCAGGTATAGATCCTGTGTAAAAGCAAGATGTGCACACTGTTCTGTGTATCTCTTGTCGATTTAGCAATGCTGTATAGGGCTATGCTACGACTCATGGTGAAGGTTTGGCGGCGTACTGGTTAGCCACTAGAATTTACAAATATTTATTTTGTCTCAGAATTACCACTGCGACATTTCAAAAAGCTCTAAAGTTCAATTACAACCCCCCAATTTTTAGCTAACATTTTAACAGCTATGGTTCAAGGTTGAAGTGGTACTCTTAGAGAGTACAATTAAGTGGTTGAGCAGAGAAGTGTAAAGTTCATTCCTCAAGTCGACTGCTTATCGCAAAATGCAACGGTATTCGAAGCCGATACTGAGATGAGTAGTTCACTCATCCAGTTGTTTTCAATCTCTCGCTCAGCCCTAATCAACGAGACTAGAAAGTAGCACGTGTCATTGATTTCTGTTTTCAAATGAAGATGTTCTGTTTCTCTAAAACAATTTTCCACGATTTTATATGGTCGTGATGAGTTGTGTGTTACACCTGATGGAGTACTATGTGTGAATGACCGTCTCGTTATTCCGCGAACTTGGAGATATGCTGACTTTACATGCCAGTCATCTAGATGATAAAAATATGAAGTTCTTAGATCTACGCTTATGCAGATGGGCTGAATTAAATACACTTATTCGACGAACAGCAAACACACGATATTATAGCAGCCGTCCAAAAGAACATCAAGGCCGATGACATGCAAGCCTTGTCAAAGGGTACATTTCGAGAATCGTGAACCATTTCCCCAGAAGTAGTATGCAACTGTGGTGGTGGATTCTTATTCAAAGTGGCTGAAAATATTTCTGGCTGATAATACAAATGCTGATTTTACTGTCCGTGCCTTGAAAAAAGTGTTTCGTCGTAAAGTAGTCCCATTAGCTGTTGTAGGTGACAACGGCTCACATTTTTAATCTTCAATTGTTGTCAATTGGCTGCACGGTCTTGGTTTCGTTAACATTTTACCGCTCCACGACATCCATGCTCAAATGACCTAGCTAAAAACGTTGTTACAACTTTACAATGTTCTGTTAACTCTTGTGATCCTACGTTTTTGAGGACCTTGATCCCTCTGCTGATAACTTCCTTCTTCAATACCGTAAGTGGGTGCACTCCAGCAATAAAAATACACCTGCAAAACTGTGGCAATCTGGAACATGAGATCGAACATGCTTTGGTTGGGAAAGGCTGAAGTCTCTTATTTCAGAAGCAATGATTGACCTCCTTCATCTGGAATCATTGTCAGCAAACTTGGAAATCGTATGGTTAAATTCTGGATTTTGATTACTGCTATGTACATAAGCGGCACCTTGATCAAGTACGAAACAAGGTTACCGATCAATTGTCCTTTGATTCTGTGTGCACTGCAAAAGGTAATGACAATTCTGTTTCAGATTCTCATGAGAGTTCTGAGAAGAGTCATCGTATGCTTGAAGCACCAAACCGTCAGGCGACGAAAACGGTACGAGGTCTCAGAAACTTTGATTATCCACAACGGCTCCGTCGCCTTCGTCTCTTCTCCATGAAATACCGACGGCCTCGGAGTAAATTGATACTCGTAGCAACAATTCTATCCAACCCTGAACACGCCTGCTGTCACTGAAACTGCACCACTCATGCTCCCAGCTTCGTGATAATCAACGCCGGCTCAAACATCAGTACAACCGGGTTAACTGCATCACATATTTCTTCGCTCCGTGAGTCTGTCAGCCGTGGAAAGCCGTGCCTACAGAAGTAATCTCAGCATGTTCTTTGGATGATTTCTAGACTTGCCTGGACCGTCATCTAGCCCACCTATATCGTGCTCTTCGCTGTAACAACCGCCTGCAGATAGGAATACCAAAACTCAGACTAGCACCAGTCATCTCCCAGTCACTTCTCATCAGACGCAACAGCTTGTTCCTCTACCACCAACGCTCCCGATTTATATGTGGTTGGAGAGGTTTTCATTTATGCTACTTTTTCTGTCCCTAGCTGCATCAGAGGGCGTGGTGCAGTGTCACGCTTCGAGCCAGCTTACATTCTGTTCAAATGCCACATAGCCCGGAGGAACGATAGGCTAACATATGAATCCAAACATCTATAAGAATTGTTGGCCTTTCCAAATGGCCTGACCCTATTTTTCTTTATCCTTTATGTGTTAGGTAAAGCTGAAGCTTTTCCCATGAAACAGGATGTCCAATGTAAGAAGATCCGCCAAATGGTATTAGAAATCCTAAACGAACTACATAAACATAGAGTTGCATTCAAGCTACGGAGGATGTGATGATTTTACATACAACATTCAATGATTGATTATTGTTAGACTTTTGCACAAATTGACTTAGCATACATACCACGTAAAATTTGAATTCCACTTCGGACGTTCTTGCTACGAGTCGAGAGTAGCCTAGTTGGAACTTAATACTATTTCGATTTCGAACTTACCGTACTAAGATTAATACGTGTAGAAAATATAAAGCATTTTGTGATCTTATCTGAGGAAAGTATTGTCCCAGCGAGCCGGGGCTTAAAGGCACAACACACTGCTCTACCGTGGTTCGTGTGTATGAAGTCGTGGATCACGTGAGACGATTTACTTGACACCCTCTTAAACTGACGTATAATTTCGGTTGTACTTCCTGTGTCGTGTGTCTTGAAGCCTGTTTACTTCGTCGTCCGGTTCAGTGAAGCCTTTGCACTGACGGCTGTCTGCACATAAAGGGCCACCGATATTAATGAATTGCTATAGCTAGTTCCATCAGTAGCCAGTCGATCGTAGGTATCATGAATGGTAAACAGGTTAATGTAAAGATTGGTAAGTGTGAATTTCAGAGATATTTGGTCGCAGTATTCCATTAGTTACTGGGCTTCCATGCGCCTAAGATTGCACCGGACAGCTCTTTCGACATGCTGGGTCTACCCAGTGGTGTGCCTTCCCCGGACCCGTACCGGGTTCTGAGCCCATAGCTTCCGCATGCCAATAGCTTTTTCCACTAAGCCATGGGTGACGGCTGCTGACCTGCATGACTGACAGTCGACTAAGATATAGCCAGACACATCCTCCACTCTTCATTTACAAGCTGTGAAATTATCAGTGGTTGGCCACAGCAGCTTGGAATTTCCGCATAGCGACTGTATACGACACAACCCTTAAAAGCTATATGGATGGAGTTCATTTCTAGTACTGAGCATACACCAGCATTATCAAATCTAACGTGGAAATCAAATTACTTGTGACAAAAACTCATGTTCTGGTGAAATGAAGTTGAATTACGTGGTTCCGTGCAAAATTTCAAAATGAATACGTGCCAGTTTATTATTTTAGGATTAAGCTTTCATTACCCAAATGATGCAGACGGTTAGTCTCTTTTGGAGACTCAGTAAGTTAGATAAACAGTCGATAAAATTAAATGATAATTTTTGCATAGGAATTTACTATTATCTACGTGCATACTTTGTGTTTCATAGTGCCTTCTCAAATGATCGAGAACGGAAAGCTTTTTGGTAAGTCACACTGCAAACTCAAACTCTGGTATCTACACACTTAGTACAGTTGCTTCATGGAAAGTTTATTCGATCGACGTGCAAGTGAGCCTTACTTTAAGTGCCATCAATAGCACCAGCCTAATTGATATACTACATATATTGTACTCTTCGCAAAATTGGGTTCATGCGTTTCCAAGCGCACAATTTACAAATTTTCCTGTTGACTGCTATTTATTTCTAGCCCAAACAATCAGTCGGTAATCTCAAAACATCTCAATAATCTTTATCCCATTGCAACAGAATTCAGGGTAACGTTC
>CALYDF020003706.1:0-27529 GCA_944474145.2 Dicrocoelium dendriticum
TTGCGCCCATCAGTGACACCTCACAAACATGCCAAGCCGCACTGGATAAATTAACCCTGGCTGTTAGTCATTACGGGCGATACCTTGCACGTTCGAAATGTAAAGCCCCTTCTCCAAGAATGGCAGAGACCCACTCTTGCGCCAGTCCTTGGTGCTTATCAGCTAGAAGTCGTGTAAAAATTTTCGTATTTCGGCAGCTGTGTTAACGCCCGTGGGATTGAACATGAGGTCACGAACTGTATAGAGAAACCTTGGGGTGTTTTTGTCAATCTCCGCCACCAGTGGCTCCGGCGTGAATGTTACTCTAGCTCTGAAGGTCAGAGTTTACGTTGGAGCCCATTAGATCAGCCGACAAAAAGAGGCTAGTAAGGTTCGTCCATCAATGCGTTCGCAGCTTAGCTCATGTCTGGTTGGAACGCCGCGTGAGCTATGAGCATGTTTGACGTCGTGTATTTGGTGCAGGAAGGGCGTGTGAATCGCTTAGCACCATTATATCACTCATTAGGGTCCGATGGCTGGGCCTCGTGTTGCGCATGCCAGCACACCGACTCCCGCATCGTGGGTTGTTTGCCCGCCCGGGGTCTGGATGTGAGAATAGGAGGGCAGGCCAAGCGATGACTTGGTCTAGAGCAGCGGTCGCCAAACTTTATTCTAGGCGGGCCGGATTGCGAACGAAATTACGGCCGCAGACCGATTTGGATTTTGCGAAATACTCAAAGGCCAAAAGGTAGATACTTAACGGAATTACTGTCAGCAGTGTAGCACATTCCGTTGTAAATATGGGTGAGTGATGTGTAATACAAAATGAAGAAAATTCAACATATTAATGAAGCGAAAATATATTAACAAAGACTATCGTAACTAAAAGTTAGTTTCCTCACTTATGGACACACATCTGGAAGTTGCAAAGGGCTGCGAAAATGTTAGCCTTAAAAGGAAACTTTGGTTTTCACAATATCATCAACGTTTGCTTTGGAATGGCTGCAGCTGGTCTAGAGAAATGCTTTCCAATGTTCATCAGTCAATCGCGTTCCATGAGCTAATTTCACGTACTTCCTTTTTGAATATGTTTGCTCACAGACCTAGGTTGTTCCAACTACTGATGCCATATCATCTGCAAATTTTCTCAGTTCCGGAAATTGAACATCAGTTAGGGAGCTGTAAAAGCCGACAAGTTGTCTTTCTCTGTGCTTCTGTTTGCAAAAGTCATTTGCCTGCACGTCAATTAGCTCTAACTATTGCAGCTGGAACTTCATCAAGGTTACAATCATACGGATTCCGGAACAGAATAATTTCACTCTAATTCTGTCAACATCTGAAAATCTCTCCAAAAAATGCCTTTTCAGTTCACGAACAATTGCTCTCGGAAACTCGAGTAAGGCGTCTTCGGCGATCCTAGCGAAAACTCCTTGAAACAGTTAAAGTGAGAAAGATTTGCTCCTTCCAGTTGTGTTTCAAACAATGAGAACTTTCGCCGAAATCGTTTGATTATGCTGTACAGAATACAGATGAGGTTGTCCTCTCCCTGCAGTTTCAAAATCAACTGATTCATGTGGGATGTGATATCGACCATAAATGCCAACTTTGACACCTGTGGGCCAGCTGTACGTTTTTCATTCAGGAACGCAACTATTTCATTTCAGAGCTTGTAAAAACGTAAGAGAACTTTACCGCAACTGAGTCATCGTACTGATGTGTGGTAAGGTAAATCCCAGAATTCGGAATCAATGTCTTCCAGAAAAGACTCGAACTGACGGTGATTTAGAGCAGATCTCAAATGAAGTTGACGGCATAAACGACTGGTTTGAGTACACAAGGAATATCTGTCTTTCCGACAGAGTGCTTGTTGATGTAGGATACAGTGAATGAACAGAGCGGCCGGAATTTCCAAATCTTCCAACTGAGTCCTGATCTGCCCTACCAGAGTCTTCAGCACTCCAGCCATGTTTCCCCCTCCATCAACTGCCACACCTCGGAGCCGATTCCACCGAACGTTACAATCTTGCAAAATTTTGTGCACTTCCCCGAAAATATTCTTTTCGGTTGTCGTTCCATGCATACTACAGACCGACACCAACTCATCCGCTATTTGAAAGCTCGAATTGACACCACAAATGAAGACGAGAAGTTGTGACCTACTCGACAGATCAATAGACTCATCCAGCGCCAGAGAAAACCACAAATAGTCTTTTCCTTGCTGGCGTATCTGTAGCACTACTTGCTCGCTAACTTCTTCTGTTCTCCGCACAACCGAACTTGCCGAAAGGCTGATAGTGGAAAAGAAATCGGCCTTCTCAGGACACAAGTCATTCAATGCTCCCAGTATACACTCTTTGATCAAGTTACCATCAGTAAACGGTTTTCCTCGTTCTGTCATCTTATGAACTTGTTTGTAACTTGTATCAGCTGGCATCTTTATTCTCAGTAAACTTGCTCGTGAAGAGATTTACTTGTGTTTCAAAACAACTTTTCATGGACTCATATCTCTCCGAGTGTTACTTCCCCGAATATTTGGAGTATGATAATAGGTGTTTCGTTTCATACTGACTCCGAAGATTGTACTCTTTCAAAACCGCTATACTGTACTCCCCATTCGTCGTCGAAAACGCAACATGCTGCGTCCACCTTCCTCTTCTCAGTAGCCATAAAAAGCGATACAGTTCACGTGAGCTGAAAATGTAAGAGACACTGAGTTGGAAATGAAGTTAGCATCCTACTAGAACACCTGTCAAGCAGAGAACTAGTGGCTGCTGTGGAAGTTACATCTCAGCAAATATGCATGTGAAGCTTAGATCATAACTTTTATAGCATACAATACAGATATCACACAAGGGCCGTTGCAAAATATATGAATACGGCTACCTGAAATGAGTAGCTTGCGGCATCATTTTTCAACTTCGGTTCCGAGAGTGGCAACCGCACATTCGGCAGAGACACCGAAATCATCCAACGACAACCTTACCGCCCATCTGATTTATCACTGACACTTCGCCGTCTCGACAGTAAGTGGATTTCTGACCTGCGTTGAAGCGCCTGTAGCATCCTCCCATTGTCTACACGAGGTTACACTTCTCATGGACGTCATGGGCTCGAAACTTATCACGAGGACGTGACATGCTCACCTTCATGCTCACCTTTCGTGCAGTTTACTAAGCCACAATGTGGTTTGCCTGTCACATGGATCAATTTCATGCACAGCCACGCGAACGCCGCGGCGTATGCGCGTGACAGACACGACTGCGTGGGTCACAAGCACACTAACGTACAAGCAGGTGATTGGGGTCAAACGGGTGTTCAGGGTTAGAGAATGCGAAACGCAATCGAGCTTACAGTGCGAAGTGCGGCATTGCGGTCTTTGTTGTCCCGTTCGATTGGCTACACGCAGAGTACCGCTCAAACTCTCGAAGCTGATAGGCGACAGGAAGGGGCCAAAGGTGGCTGTGATGCCGCGGTGAGAATGCATGAACGTGTTCAGACAGAATGGGGTCACGCAATGACATGATGGAAGTGCATAAGTGAGAAGGCCGTGTACACAGGGTGGGATAGGCACGTGCATTAGTTGGGTGTTCAAAATCTGGTGTCGTTCGTGGGCCGGATGACATGAGATCACTGGCCAAATCCAGCCAACTGGTCGTAGGTTGGTGACCTCTGGTCTAGAGGAATGAAATCTCTCACTTCGAACTTGGTGTCGTTTAGTATTTCCCGAACGGCCGGCTGAAGTCCCAAGGACGATGAACACGTTTAAATGGATACACTAGCTGACATGACGAGGAGCCGACCTCAATGGCGCTTCTGTTGTGTCTCTTGTCCCTCCCGCCCATTTAGCTTCGTCCTCCAACAGCGATCACAATTCAATCAGTTACGTGGTTTTAGCATTATGTTACTATTCTCTCCTTTGCAATCTGTAATGTTTAGACTCGTATCTGTTTTGCATTGCGGCACATGAGGTGAAGTGTATGTCCTCGTCCTCGGCTAACGTGCATTGATGATGATGATGATGATCGTCCCCGGAATAGACACCCTGCAGTGCGCATATTTTGCAACATTTCATCCAGTGAGCGCCAATCGGATAAAAATGAACCACACACACAACTGCCGCGTATGCACCCGCGAGTAACTAACCTCATCTGTGGTGCACCCGAGCTATCAGCAGATAATCATGGTGATGCTTCAGAGCGAGGCTTTGAATGGTGGTAAAACACCCGTGAAAATCTATCTATCGATTGTTTCATGGTTGGGTCAAGATAATAAAGGCAGCTAGAGGAGACTGAAACCCGTACTTCACACTCCTGACACATAGTACCAGACCTGTGACATAGGTAGCGTGAGCTCCACAGAAAGCTGCTTTCAAATCTGCGGTTGAATACGGCAGAAGTCGAACAGCGTCCAGTGGACAGTTTCGTTGACAAACCAATGTCAACGAGGACACTGCCCATTCAACACGGGAGTTCACCAACACATTTACGAAACCCGTAGCAAGTGTTCTGAATGCCGTTGGGTAAAAAACAGTCTGTGCAAGTGCTTTATCCTCGTGTCAGGATGGAGTGCCAAACTATACATCTGGAATCGATGCAAAGCGACAGTCATAGTATATCCATATGCATGGAGAGAAAAGAATTATCAGCAAGTTAGATGAGTTGCAAATTCGACATTCCGCAAAAATATTGGACCTCAATGCTATCACAGAAGCATGGATACGCTTCGAGATAACATACGTCGGCATCGCGATACTTGGTATATCCTTCTTCCGGGACGATAGAACAAGCCAATTTGATGGTGTAAAGCTGTATTCTTGCACCGACCGCTAGTGCGAATGCACACCGGATTCGGAAACCGAATGGTCCGATTCCATTTGGAAGCACCTACAGCGCTGAAGTAACGATGTCTGACTATTGGTCCTCTTTTACCGACCGCCGTCTTCAAGTTCTGAGATGGACGTTATTGGACGGTTGCGCTAAGGCGAGTAATAAGCGGGATGTTGTTGATGCCAACGCCACTTTGTTCTAAGGCCCTCACTTAATCGTTTTTTCTGGTAAGAGCGCAAGATTCGGCTCCTGCAGACTTTGCGTCCTGCGGACAAGTGACTGCTCGAATTCGGATTGAAACACTACGTGAAACATACTCGTCCAACGGATAGTGTCTCAGTGTGTTGAGACGAACATGGTGTATGATTCTACTCAGATAGCAGTCGCAAGCGATGACGAAAGACATTAATTGGTTGCTAATTAACAATTCACCCGTCATAAAGCATTGCTACATTGCTCCCCAGAGATTTCTAAACTATTTGAAACCGTCTGGTATATACAGTGAAATTGCATATCCAACTCCGGACACAAAGATCAATGACTGCCACTATACTGGTCGCATCTAAGCGAATGACATCAACCTACAGAGATAAGCAACCAATAGGTGATTCCGATCGCTTTAGTCTTGCACCTGTTCGCCGCCGTGCATGTGGCTGTGTTTGGAAAGTGGACTGCTGCTCACTGCAACTGATTACGCGCCCGCCAAAGCATACTAGATGAAGAACTGTCCTATGGGATTGATCAACTGAATCTAAGTGAAACAAACTGTCCTCATCTGCTAAGTAATCATTCACCGCGATTCCACTCTAAGCACACTAACGGGTAACATAGTACGCTACGATAGACAGACAGACAGACAGACCACAAATGATAGTGAATGCGCAATTTGCACAACATTTTCATTCACACCAAGGTACTCATGAGTGGCGTAATAAATGTGGTCACATGTTGCACCATCTGATGTTTAGCTACCGGCGTGTAGAACTGGCACGTAGGTCGGGCTAGGGGTTGGGCTACTTCGAATGCAACTTCTGTATCGGACTTTCCACTCGCCCTGCGAGTAAATGTTGCTCACCTCGCACTCCTGACCGTTTTGACCAAACACATGCACAACCTACTTGTCCCTGCCCGTTTGCCAACCTTGTTCAACCCCACAGTGAGTGCAGGAGATCTCTTGCACGGACGTACACGTCCGTAGTTTGTATTGCATTGCTGATTGTCTGCATCCAATGTACTAATAATGAAACGTTTCTTTAGCTTTCATAGACACGCTGACCAAGCTGTTGCACCTGTGTCTGTGTTGACCAATACCTAGTGAACTGATGTTTCCATATACGGTGAGAGTCCAACTTTTACGTTATAGATATATGTATACCTACAGGTATAGGCAATCCCCTCAGAGAACAAGAGTGTCATTTTGTAGCTGTTGAAAATGGATCTGTGGAACATGTTTCCCTTAAATCCCTACCAATGTATACCGCCAGCGATGATGAGTCCATGACCTCTAACTCACCAGAACATGATGGCCCAACATTCGCTGGATCGACATCAAAATAGTTAGGTAATAATCCCTGCCCAACCAGCACCGTGCAGCAGAAAAATGCTGCAAAGTGCTGCCTAGTGTACCTGCCACTCTCCATGACATATATTGCTTCTACGAAAGGACAATAAATAATACTAAACGTAGTAATGATGCGTAAGTTATATTGTTTAACATCTCATTGTTACTAGCGTTTATGTAATTGGCACAATTTTTAGTTGTTGTTTATGTATATCAGCGGAAGACATTTTTCGTTGTACCGTTAACTACCCCATGCGATAGGTCCGTTCCATTGGACCACAATTTCTTGGATCTCCTTTAAACCCGTTTCCAGGCAATTGATATGGTAACGTTCACCGGTTGAACGTTGAATGAGGCGCAGCCAATTAATCCTGAAATCAAAACAAGTTTGAATCACAGTACATATGGTTGGCGGCATCCGGTTTCGGATTTGCCTGTCACTGTCGCCAGCCACAGCACGCCTGCTCCTACAGAGGTAACATGGGTGGCTTGCGTTGCACCACCCACAGTTCCATCTACCCACCCCATATCCAGTGTAAACCCGAAGGAATAAGACCGGGAGGCATGTGGATGGAAGCCACGTTTCATCAACGGAGCCGGCCCACACTCCTTCACAGGCAAACACAAGCACGCATCAGTACTGACGTACAAACAGCAAATAATAGCTGGATTCTTCAATATCCCAAAAATACCTTGGTCACCAAATCCATCTTCGTTAGCACATACAGATTTCCTGTCAACTTTTATGGCTGTAGAATGGACACAATAGGTTACGGGACTTAATAGCTCTACTGGTCTACTTGATTTAATACTTACATTAGGAATCGTCGGCGCAAACATCGCTCTGCTGCACTTTCTTCAAGCTAGTGACCGCAAAACCTTACAATTCATGTTCAATAGCAGATCAGATGCCAAACAGAACCTGCTCCAACTACACCGTTTCTCCGGCGAAGTTGTCCTCTTGGGCAACCGAAAGAATCTAAGGGTCATTCAACATGAGTCTACTCAATTAATTTGTTCCGTGCGTACGCCAACCACTTGTGCAGGTGTGTAGGTGTGTGTGTATAGTCCGTCGCCTTCAGCCAATTGGACCTCAGAAACACCAAGTCATAGGGGTGCAGGTGGGAGGCTTCAGCTCCTACGCACGGAAAAATTAATTGAGTAGACGCATGTTGAATGCCCCTCAGATTATTTCTGTTGTCCAAAAGGACAACTTGGCCGAGAAATGGTGTAGATTTCATCCAGGGAATCGATTGGACACACCTCCAACTGTTGGTCCGATCTGACGACTGGGATACATTTGTCCTATCCGTCAATTTTTGCCCAACAGCAGAACAGCACCATACTAACATCCACTATGCCACAACCCATCTTACAACGCAAAGTAAACGTGTTCCCTACGGCTCTAAGGATGCAAAAGAACGCATACTCACCCAGAAGAGACGACAAGTACTGGCAAAATTTCACAAGACCGGAGAATTTTCGACGATCTTGCAAGTGCACGAATGGACCACTTGCATTAAACATGCACAGTTGATGAGACTCAAAAGTGAGGAAGAATATGTCCTCCGAACGGGTAACACAACAAAGAAACTCGTCGCTTTTCTTCGTCATAGAACCAGCAACGGATATTCTCCATCCACAAGATTATTAGACGAACATCTTAAAACATGGAGTGAACCACGTGTTATTTGTGAGGCGTTTACCACCTTCTTTGCCACCTCCATGATTTCTGAATTTGACCCCATACCTGAATACCCTCAATCCGTAACAACTAAAAGTCTAAGCAGTGTGGAAATTTCTCTCAGCACTATTCAGAGACTAATGAAAACCACCAAAGCTTCTCTCTCGTTGGACTCCGACGGCATCTCTTCAACTGCCATTAAAACAGGAGTGTCGGATTTTTCACTAATTTTGTTGAACACGTTCACTTTATCGCTACAAACTAGCTATTGCCCTGATCAGTGGAAATCCTCATTCATCATCCCACGCCATTAGAGTGATCCCAAGCAAAATGTTACAAATTACCGACCGATTTATCATACTCCCACCATTGACATTCTATTTGAAAGTGTAGTCAAGGAAACGTTGATGGAATTCCTGAATTCCTTGAATCTGTTTAATACATCACAACATGGTTTCCTTGATAGACGTTCCTACACCAACTGTCAGCTACACTATCTTGACTACACTTCAGAATCCATAGCCTCCGCTTAGGTAATAATAATTTTGATTTTAGCCCTCGAATACGTACTTGATGGTGTACCACACAAACGGCTGTTGAAGAAGGTTGAATCGTTTTGAATCCAAAACCAATTTTTTACTCGAATTTCCTCCTACCTAAGAGATTGGTATCAAATACCCACTTTAGGTGATCACCATTCTTCTCATCGTCCCATAACCAGCAGCGGCATACAAGGAACAGGATTGGCCTTTTCCTTTCCCTCCTCTACATCAATGATATTGGCGTGTCCATCAAAAATGGCCAACGCTCTCTATCTGCTGATGATGCCAAAATTGTTTGAGAAAGTGAGGCGTGATACGCTTCAGAGCACACTACTTGTAATTCAAGAAGATCTTCACACTCTTGAAGATTGATCTGAGATGTGACTGAGAAAATTATCAGCCGACAAATCAAACATTGTGTGATGTGGTTGCACGGTCCATGATGCGTCATTTAACAACTAAATTATATCCATACGGCAGTCTACCCGTGTACTTGAAATCGGATATTCTTCCGATTTCCGCTCCTTTGAACAAACCCAATACCAAATAGCTCGGGCCAAATTCCGTGGCTAAAATATGCCACAAAATTCATACAGTCGCTGTCAGATTGGAAATATTTAAAACCGTCACTCGTACACGAGAATCACCATCGAATGCCTGATCAAGTGGTACAACTAGCAATTGTCTGACTGTGAGGGCAATAGTTGCACTCATGACTCAATTGGTGTGCTCTCTAATGTTGCACCAGTGCCTCGGGGCAGACTGAAATCTAAGAGCATTGTCCCCTCAAGGTTTTATGCACCCATGAAGGGTGACTTTCAGCTGTATCACACGCGCGAGCGAAACGGTAAATCGAATAACACTGTAACCTTACAATATGGTCCCGGAAGTACGATTGCCTTTAGCAGTGAAAGCAGCATAATTAAAGCTTACGGGTTTGTTGGAAGCCAGTCATGAGGCGATAACAGCTTTTGTGGCGATAGCAATACTGCGCCCATCTACTGGTCATCACATACGGTCAGGCTGTTTTTCTCAGTTGCTAGCACAGAGACACATTTCGCAGGAAACCCTTTGCTGGCTTTTCACCTGCATGAAGGCCGACTACCGATCGATCGAAGTGCGTTCCCTAGGTCTTGCTATTCGGTCGAGGCATGACGCATTCATTGCGGCCGTGGTGTCTGGCTTACGTCCACTTCTCACAGCCAAACGGCTCGGTGTGCTCTGCGATCGATCGTAGGCATATATTTGGCGTCTGTGTCCCATCTCACCCCTGCCGGCAAAGCAATTTGCGCCGTTGAACAGTTAGCAATTCAGCGTACCGGTTGTACGTTAGCACTTGATTGCAGCCGCTCCTAGCTCGGGACCAGATTAACAAAACACCCGGCATATAACACTGCTTCCTTAACATGTGCGCCTACAGGGCACTGCTCAGAACTGCTGACTGGGTACGTTTACTTCGGTATATTTGCTGAATTCAGATCATCGAACCGGCGGTGATACCTGGGAACTACATCGACACATGCGGCCCACAAACATGACCCAATGGACTAATTTTTGCTGCACTGCGTATCACTGACAAAGACAGTATTTCTTCTTCTGTACACACTGAGAGTTTGGACAAGGTTAGAAAGCGGGCGCATACCTGTGGGTTGTGCATGTGTGCTTAGTCAAAACGATCGGGAGTGCGAGGTGAGTAACATTAGCCCACACTGATAAAGATGAGTGCATGTTGATGCGAATTGCTAGGTCTTTAGATATTTTTATGCATCCTCGTATTGTCCATCTGGCGAGTTTTCAGATGAGAACATGGATGATAACACTTCTAGACATAAGAATCTGTCGAGTTCGGTGTGGACTGAAGTGGGTTTTTCACATGTTCTGTTTGCGGTTGGTAAGTTGTTTCACAGGACGACGTATCTGAAAAGGAAACAGTTGGACCGCATGGGTATTCTAGCCCTTTGTTTCAGTAGCGTAATTTTTTTTGTTACGGAGTGTGTGATGGTGATTGTGTTTTATTTCTAAGTTAAGTAGGTAAGAGTACATTGTCTGGTGCAATGAATTGTGGAGGAGCATCCAGTTTTGCTCCGGACGTCGCAGTCAGAGAAGTTAGATGTGAAACAAGTTTGCAAGTTTCGCTATTGTTTAGGTTATATGTACTGGTGAACAAACGTTTGGTGAATGACCACTGTAAAATGTCTATAGTTTTCTTGCCTAATTTCCGCATGCTGCCATAGGTGAAGTTGCATTAATCTAGAATAGAACGAGTGATGGTTTTAAATAATTCCAATCTGACAGTGACTGTATGAATTTTGTGGCATATGTTAGCCACGGATTTTTGGTCCGACACATTTGGTATTGGGCTTGTTCAAAGAAGCGGAAATCGGAAGAATAACCGATTTTAGGAACGCGGGCAGACTGCCGTATGGACATAATTGAGTTGTTAATTCATGCAACATGGACCGAGTAAACACATCACACAATGACTGATTTGTCTGCTGAAAATATTCTCAGTCATATCTCAGATCAATCTTCAAGAGTGTCAATATTTTCTTGATTTGGTAGGGATTTAAGGGAAACATGTTCCACAGATCCATTTTCAACAGCTACAACATGACACTCTTGTTCTCTGAGGGGATTTCCTATACATATAGGTATACATATATGTATAACTTGAAAGTTGGATTCTCACCGTCTATGGAAACATCAGTTCACTAGGTATTGGTCAACACAGACACAGGTGCAGCAGCTTGGTCAGCGTGTCTACGAAAGCTAAAGAAACGTTTTCTTATTAGTACATTGGATGCAGACAATCAGCAATGCGGTAGAAACAACGGACGTGTACGTCCGTGCAAGAGATCTCCTGCACTCACTGTGGGGTTGAACAAGGTTGGCAAACGGGCAGGGACAAGTAGGTTGTGCATGTGTTTGATCAAAACGGTCAGGAGTGCGAGGTGAGCAACATTTACTCGCAGGGCGAGTGGAAATTCCGATACAGAAGTTGCATTCGAAGTAGCCCAACCCCTAGTCCGGCCCACGTGCCAGTTCTACACGCCGGTAGCTAAACATCAGATGGTGCAACATGTGACCACATTTATTACGCCACTCATGAGTACGTTGGTGTGAATGAAGATGTGCAAATTGCGCATTCACTATCATTTGTGGTCTGTCTGTCTGTCTGTCTGTCTGTCTATCGTAGCGTACTATGTTACCCGTTAGTGTGCTTAGAGTGGAATCGCGGTGAATGGTTACTTAGCAGATGAGGACATTTTGTTCCACTTAGATTCAGTCGATCAATCCCATAGGACAGTTCTTCATCTAGTATGCTTTGGTGTGCGCGTAATCAGTCGCAGTGAGCAACAGTCCACGTTCCAAACACAGCCACATGCGCCGCGGCGAACAGGTGCAAGACTAAAGCGATCGGAATCACCTATTGGTTGCTTATCTCTGTATGTTGATGTCGTTCGCTTAGATGCGACCAGTATAGTGGCAGTCATTGATCTTTGTGTCCGGAGTTGGATATGCAATTTCACTGTGTACACCTGACGATTTCAAATGGTTTAGAAATCTCTGGGGAGCAATGTAGCAATGCTTTATGACGGGTGAATTGTTAATTAGCAACCAATTAGTGTCTTTAGTCATCACCTGCGACTGCTATCTGAGTAGAATCATACATCATGTTTGTCTCAACACACTGAGACACTATCCGTTGGACGAGTATGTTTCACGTGGTGTTTCAATCCGAACTCGAGCAGCAACTTGTCCGCAAGACGCAAAGTCTGCAGGAGCCGAATGTTGCGCTCTTACCAGTAAAATTATCAAATGCCTGACAGTGAGGGCCATAGTTCCATTCGTGTGCTCTCTAATGGTGCAACAAGTGCGGCGGGGTAGACTGAAGTCGAAGAGCACCCATGATGGGTGAATTTTCATTTGCAACACACACGCGCTCGAAATGGTGAAGCAAAGAACATTGTAATCTTATAATGTGCTCACGGCAGTATGATTCGCTTACCAGTGAAAGCAGACAAATTAAAGCTTACGGGTTTGTTGGAAGCCAGTCATGAGGCGATAACAGCTTTTGTGGCGATAGCAATACGGCGCCCATCGACCGGTCATCACATACGGTCAGGCTGTTTTTCTCAGTTGCTAGCACAGAGACACATTTCGCAGGAAACCCTTTGCTCGCTTTTCACCTGCATGAAGGCCGACTACCGATCGAACGACATGCGTTCCCTGGGTCTTGCTATGCGGTCGAGGCATGACGCATTCATTGCGGCCGTGGTGTCTGGCTTACATCCACAGCCAAACGGCTCGGTGTGCTCTGCGAACGATCGTCTCCACATGTTTGGCGTTTGTGTCCCATCTCACCGATACCGGCAAAGCAATTTGCGCCGTTGAACAGTTAGTAATTCAGTGTACCGGTTGTACATCAGCACCTGAGTGTAGGGATTCCTAGCTCGGGATCAGATTAACAAAACACCCGGTAGTTTTCAAAGGCAAACAGAAATGGGCTCTTTATTGGACCACGGTAGTCCTTGAAAAAGGCCACTAAGAATAGACCCAATGCCAGCTTTGACCAGAATGTAATATCGAACCACCAAGGCACAGAAAGTCATATTTTTAACGAACTCCTGTTCACACCAAGGGCGAATGTGCAATGAAATAGCAATACAGTAACAGTTATGAATTACCGCCACATGTGCCTCACTTCAAATGGATTTATGGTTTGTTATCATCCCGGCATTGTTCGTTATTGGGCTGTTCAGGCTTCCGTAACTGCATATTCATATTCGAATTCAAACGGAATAGAAACCCAAGGAGAATTCCATGGTCGTTCCATCCTGAATTGGTCATTAATCAACGTTCGAGTTCGGTGTATGATTGACCAGTTGTTGAGAGAAATCAGCAGGTTCAGAAAAAGTCCCGGTCACGCAGCGCCCAAAAAGGTAACTCTCGTCTTTCATGTGCGAGTTATCTGTTGACCGATTGTATATTATTCTTTCTTGTTTTAATCGTCCTTACAACCGGCTCGACACTCGTCCGCCTTGTAAGTTCCCGCGCTCACGTGTTCGCTCTTGCCTCACTTTATCCGCCCGCGTTTTGTTGTAGCCCATCGAATACAGTCCGCTGTGTCCGACTCCAATTGCCTTCTGATATCCGCGCTTTATATCGCGCACCGTATCGGACTAGTAGTAACTAGTCCTACAAATTGGTGACCCCGACTCGCACGCGCGAATTGAACCTGCTTTCCTCGTTTGTATTTTAGTTGGGGAGTTGGTTCCTTTTTCTCGAGTATATACCTGTATTCATTTGTTTTTTTGGTAATTTTAGTACTTCTATCATGTTTTTGTTCATCCTTTATCTTTTCGACTCACATTTCGAGAGTGGCATCTGAGTCGTTTCACAGTGTAACCATGCTTACTTTGGCTGTTCCAAGTTTCATGGAACACAACCTAGAGGTTTGGTTTAAGATATTCGAGATCGAACTGGAAAATAAGTGCATTACGGCGGACCGTCCGAGGTACAATTAGCTCGTCCCACGCCTTCTTTCATCGGTTGTGACACTGATTGAGGACATTCTACTCTGCCCATCGAATGAGGCAAAGTATGAAACAATGAAGTAAGCGATTTTAAAAGAGTTACAGTCCAGCTCACGAGCTCGATTTGAACAGCTCAATGGTCTCAAGCTTGGAGATCGCAAGCCGTCGGCGTTGATCCGCGAACTTCAGCGCATCGCTGGTCTCTTATTCTTGAGCGAAGAAGGGATAAAGGAGCTGTGGTTTGCACGTCTCCCAAAGCCATTGCCAGTAATGCTGTCCATGTTTATAGATACACCCCTGAAAGCATTAGCTACCAAGGCAGACGCTGCGTTCGAACGTTTCCTGCAGCAGACGACCAGTAGCTCCGGTGATGTATTCTCACCGATGAAAAACGGAACCCATATTTGCTCCCAGTCGTCAGACCGATCTGACCCTAAAGACGAGGAAATTGCGCTACCTCCTAGGAGGAAAACAGCACTGAGGGCTTCGAAGCAGCGGGTGCCATGGTCAAATGCTGACCATGTTTTGGCTACCGTTCATTGCGGTTCCTCTGTGCCTGCACCGGGTACGTCTCCTTCGGCAAGAAAGCGCAACATTTTCCCTGCACGTTCTCAACCAGGTAATACTGAACCCGTCGAAGAAGTATGTTGGTATCACCGCCAATACGGTGAAAGAGCTAGACGTTGTCGGGCTCCCTGCATTAGGCACGACTCAGCAGTTTCAGGGAAAGCGAATATCCCGCATACTAGCACGACCAACGTCTCCGTCAATAACCAAGCAAAGCGCCTGTTTTACGTTAAGGATCGACGTTCTCCCATCAAGTTCCTCATCGATACGGGAGCGGAAGTCAGCGTCATCCCAGCGACCGCTAACGACAAGCATTCAGAGCCTAGGTACAATTTGCGTGCGGCCAACGGTTCTCCGATAGCTTCATTCGGTCAGCGCATGATAAACCTGGACCTCAATCTTCGCCGAGGTTTTCAGTGGGTCTTCTTGGTTGCGTCTGTACCCTTCGCAATTATCGGTATCGACTTCCTCCGACATTTTGGGTTGCATGTTGATGATGGTCGCCACAGACTTTTAGACGACCGTACTAAACTAGAGGTCGAAGGCGTTCTTACGGACGCCCCGATAATCAGTCCCGTTTTTCGAATCGCCGAGGTATCATCAGATTATGCGAACCTACTGTCTGAATACCGGCGACTGGTACGACCAGATGCAGAGCTCCCGCCAGTCACGACAGAGGTCGCTCATCACATAGTCACGCGTGGTCAGCCAGTTAGCGCACGACCAAAACGGCTTGCTCCTGACAAACTACGTGCACCACAAGCTGAATTCAACCACATGCTTCATCTCCTTATCGTCAGACAGGCCAACAGCCCATGGGCGTCGCCTCTGCACATGGTGCCGAAGAAGGTCATGGGGGACTGGCGTCCTTGCGGCGACTATCGATCCTTGGATACGGTTACCACACCCGATCGCTATCCATCCCACACATAGTGGATCTCACCGCCAGTCTGGCAGGTAAAATTATCTTCAGCAAAATCGACTTGGTACGAGCATACAACCAAATTCTGGTAGCCGAAGCGGACATCGCTATAACTGCCGTGACAACTCCATTTGGTTTGTTCGAATTCCTCCGCATGACATTTGGTCTAAAGAATGCCGCGCAAACTTTTCAGCGCTTCATCGATCAAGTTTGTCGCGGCTTAGACTTCGTTTACGCTTATCTCGACGACATTTTAATCGCGTGCTCTTCACGAAAAGAGCATATGCGCCACGTACGAACACTTTTTTGTCGTTTATCTCAACACGGGATGACGATCAACTTAGAAAAGTGTTCGTTTGTTGTCGACTCGGTTAACTTTCTCGATCATCGTGTCTCCTCTGCAGGCGTCGTGCCACTGCACGATTTGCAAATTCGACACTCCGCAAAAGTATTGGACCTCAATGCTATCACAGAAGCATGGATGCGCTTCGAGATAACATACGTCGGCATCGCGATACTTGGTATATCCTTCTTCCGGGACGATAGAACAAGCCAATTTGATGGTGTAAAGCTGTATTCTTGCACCGACCGCTAGTGCGAATGCACACCGGATTCGGAAACCGAATGGTCCGATTCCATTTGGAAGCACCTACAGCGCTGAAGTAACGATGTCTGACCATTAGTCCTCTTTTACCGACCGCCGTCTTCAAGTTCTGAGATGGACGTTATTGGACGGTTGCGCTAAGGCGAGTAATAAGCGGGATGTTGTTAATGCCAACGCCACTTTGTTCTAAGGCCCTCACTTAGTCATCTTTTTTCTGGTAAGAGCACAAGATTCGGCTCCTGCAGACTTTGCGTTCTGCGGACAAGTGACTGCTCGAATTCGGATTGAAACACTAAGTGAAACATACTCGTCCAACGGATAGTGTCTCAGTGTGTTGAGACGAACACGTTGTATGATTCTACTCAGATTACAGTAGCCGGCGATGACTGAAGACACTAATTGTTTGCTAATTAACAATTCACCCGTCATAAAACACTGCTACATTGCTCCCCAGAGATTTCTAAACCATTTGAAATCGTCAGGTGTACACAGTGAAATTGCATATCCAACTCCGGACACAAAGATCAATGACTGTCACTATACTGGTCGCATCTAAGCGAATGACATCAACCTACAGAGATAAGCAACCAATAGGTGATTCCGATCGCTTTAGTCTTGCACCTGTTCGCCGCCGTGCATGTGGCTGTGTTTGCAAAGTGGAATGCTGCTCACTGTAACTGATTACGCGCTCGCCAAAGCATACTAGATGAAGAACTGTCCTATGGGATTGATCAACTGACTCTAAGTGAAACAAACTGTCCTCATCTGCTAAGTAATCATTCACCGCGATTCCACTCTAAGCACACTAACGGGTAACATAGTACGCTACGATAGACAGACAGACAGACAGACAGACCACAAATGATAGTGAATGCGCAATTTGCACAACATTTTCATTCACACCAACGTACTCATGAGTGGCGTAATAAATGTGGTCACATGTTGCACCATCTGATGTTTAGCTACCGGCGTGTAGAACTGGCACGTAGGTCGGGCTAGGGGTTGGGCTACTTCGAATGCAACTTCTGTATCGGAATTTCCACTCGCCCTGCGAGTAAATGTTGCTCACCTCGCACTCCTGACCGTTTTGATCAAACACATGCACAATCTACTTGTCCCTGTCCGTTTGCCAACCTTGTTCAACCCCACAGTGAGTGCAGGAGATCTCTTGCACGGACGTACACGTCCGTAGTTTGTATTGCATTGCTGATTGTCTGCATCCAATGTGCTAATAAGAAAACGTTTCTTTAGCTTTCATAGACACGCTGACCAAGCTGTTGCACCTGTGTCTGTGTTGACCAATACCTAGTGAACTGATGTTTCCATAGACAGTGAGAGTCCAACTTTCAAGTTATTGGTTGGCGGCATCCGGTTTCGGATTTGCCTGTCACTGTGGCAAGCCACAGGACGCCTGCGCCTACAGAGGGACCATGGATGGCTTGCGCTGCACCACCCACAGCTCCAACCACACACCCCATATCCAGTGTAAACCCGAAGGAATAAGACCGGGAGGCATGTGGATGGGAACCACGTTTCATCAACGGAGCCGGCCCACACTCCTTCACAGGCAAACACAAGCACGCTGTATTTGGGGAATCAACCGCACACAAGGCGGTGGCTGGACCGTAGTCCGCTCCACACTGAGTGCATGGAACCACTCTTCGAGCCTAACACGGCCACAAGAACCGTGCACCCCGTCCCCTCCAGCAACGACCAACTGTCTCCTGGAGCCAGTATGGACGAGGTAGTGGGTAATAGACAGGTAGGCACCTTGTCAACATGCACATCAAGCGCAGCCACACCAGGGATATCAAACAACAGCCAATCACTTGAGAGAGAGAGAAAGAAAAAGAGAAA
Organism: Dicrocoelium dendriticum; assembly: GCA_944474145.2. Lineage (NCBI taxonomy): Eukaryota > Metazoa > Platyhelminthes > Trematoda > Plagiorchiida > Dicrocoeliidae > Dicrocoelium > Dicrocoelium dendriticum. Next base: position 18,080 of record CALYDF020003706.1, read on the forward strand.
AACTCGATTAATGCATAAGGAAACGGTGACATAAACCTTAATTAAATAGCATACGTAATAAGTTGTTTACAAACACATCCCAGCTAAGTGCACGAAGTCAGGAAGTATAGTTCACGGTATGCCACGAACACAAAAATCTTATGGAAATCGAATACAACTGGCTAAAGCGATATGTGCAAGTTAATGGAATAGAGTACATGGAGATATTTATATAAGAAAGAAAAGCATTAAGGTAAAAACTGTAAACCCACCACCTGAAATAAAGAGACTTAGCATGCAAGCACGCGGTTAGTAAATCGAAATCAGCGTGCCTACAAACGCTGCGCCGGCTCGTCGTAATTCTCTGCAGGACCCATCGTCGCTTCTGTAGTGGCCCCAAAGGACCTAGCTCATGGCCCACTAGACATTTATATGAGAAAGAAAGGCATTAGGAGAGAACCGAAAACCCACCACCTGAAATAAAGAGACTTAGCATGCAAGCATGCGGTTAGTAAATCGAATACAGCGTGCCTACAAACGCTGCGCCGGTGCTGCCTACGTTCACTGCGGGACCCGTCGTCGCTTCGGCAGTGGGCCCGAGTGACCTCTCTCATGGCTCACTAGGCCTGCCTGACTAAGGCACTCGCGACCGCATGTTCTACAACACAATGCGCTCGATGTCGATGGAGTACAATTCATCGGTGCTTGCCGCTTCCGCACTTGCCGCTTCTTCTCTGATCAGTTCACTAGATATTGGTCAACACAGACACAGATGCAGCAGCTTGGTCAGCGTGTCTATGGAAGCTGAAGAAACGTTTTCTTATTAGTACATTGGATGCAGACAATCAGCAATGCAATACAAACTATGGACGTGTACGTCCGTGCAAGAGATCTCCTGCACTCACTGTGGAGTTGAACAAGGTTGGCAAACGGACAGGGACAAGTAGGTTGTGCATGCGTTTAGTCAAAACGGTCAGGAGTGCGAGGTGAGCAACGTTTACTCGCAAGGCGAGTGGAAAGTCCGATACAGAAGTTGTATTCGAAGTAGCCCAACCCCTAGCCCGACCTACGTGCCAGTTCTACCCGCCGGTAGCTAAACATCAGATGGTGCAACATGTGACCACATTTATTACGCCACTCATGAGTACCTTGGTGTGAATGAAAATGTTGTGCAAATTGCGCATTCACTATCATTTGTGGTCTGTCTGTCTGTCTGTCTGTCTATCGTAGCGTACTATGTTACCCGTTAGTGTGCTTAGAGTAGAATCGCGGTGAATGGTTACTTAGCAGATGAGGACAGTTTGTTTCACTTAGATTCAGTTGATCAATCCCATAGGACAGTTCTTCATCTAGTATGCTTTGGCGGGCGCGTAATCAGTTGCAGTGAGCAGCAGTCCACTTTCCAAACGCAGCCACATGCACGGCGACGAACAGGTGCAAGACTAAAGCGATCAGAATCACCTATTGGCCGCGTATCTCTGTAGGCTGATGTCATTCGCTTAGATGCGACCAGTATAGTGGCAGTCATTGATCTTTGTGTCCGGAGTTGGATATGCAATTTCACTGTATATACCTGACGATTTCAAATAGTTTAGAAATCTCTGGAGAGCAATGTAGCAATGCTTTATGACGGGTGAATTGTTAATTAGCAACCAATTAGTGTCTTTATTCATGGCCTGCGACTGCTATCTGAGTAGCATCATACATCATGTTCGTCTCAACACACTGAGACACTATCCGTTGGACGAGTATGTTTCACGTAGTGTTTCAATCCGAATTCGAGCGGTCACTTGTCCGCAGGACGCAAAGTCTGCAGGAGCCGAATCTTGCGCTGTTACCAGAAAAAAGACGACTAAGTGAGGGCCTTAGAACAAAGTGGCGTTGGCATTAACAACATCCCGCTTATTACTCGCCTTAGCGCAACCGTCCAATAACGTCCATCTCAGAACTTGAAGACGGCGGTCGGTAAAAGAGGACTAATGGTCAGACATCGTTACTTCAGCGCTGTAGATGCTGCCAAATGGAATCGGACCATTCGGTTTCCGAATCCGGTGTGCATTCGCACTAGCGGTCGATGCGAGTATACAGTCTTACACCATCAAATTGGCTTGTTCTATCGTCTCGGAAGAAGGATATACCAAGTATCGCGATGCCGACGTATGTTATCTCGAAGCGTATCGATGCTTCTGTGATAGCATTGAGGTCCAATACTTTTGCGGAGTGTCGAATTTGCAAATCGTCTAACTTGCTGATAATTCTTGTCTCTCCATGCATATGGATATACTATGACTGTCGCTTTGCATCGATTCCAGATGTAAAGTTTGGCACTCCATCCTGACACGAGGATAAAGCACTTGCACAGACTGTTTTTTACCCAACGGCATTCAGAACACTTGCTACGGGTTTCGTAAATGTGTTGGTGAACTCCCGTGTTGAATGGGCAGTGTCCTCGTTGACATTGGTTTGTCAACGAAGCTGTCCACTGGACGCTGTTCGACTTCTGCCGTATTCAACCGCAGATTTGAAAGCAGCTTTCTGTGGAGCTCACGCCACCTATGTCACAAGTCTGGTACTATGTGTCAGGAGTGTGAAGTACGGGTTTCAGTCTCCTCTAGCTGCCTTTATTATCTTGACCCAACCATGCAACAATCGATAGATAGATTTTCACGGGTGTTTTACCACCATTCAAAGCCTCGCGCTGAAGCATCGTCATCATTATTTGCTGATAGCTCGGGTGCACCACAGATGAGGTTAGTTACTCGCGGGTGCATACGCGGCAATTGTGTGTGTGGTTCATTTTTATCCGATTGGCGCTCACTGGATGAAATGTTGCAAAATATGCGCACTGCAGGGTGTCTATTCCGGGGACGATCATCATCATCATCAATGCACGTTAGCCGAGGACGAGGACATACAGTTCACCTAATGTGCCGCAATGCAAAACAGCTACGAGTCTAAACATTACAGATTACAAAGGATGGAATAGTAACATAATGCTAAAGCCACATTACTGATTGAATTGTGATCGCTGTTGGAGGGCGAAGCTAAATGGGCGGGAGGGACAAGAGACACAACAGAAGCGCCATTGAGGTCGGCTCCTCGTCATGTCAGCTAGTGTATCCATTTAAACGTGTTCATCGTCCTTGGGACTTCAGCCGGCCGTTCGGGAAATACTAAACGACACCAAGTTCGAGGTGAGAGATATCATTCCACTAGACCAGAGGTCACCAACCTACGACCAGTTGGCTGGATTTGGCCAGTGATCTCATGTCATCCGGCCCACGAACGACACTCGATTTTGAACACCCAACTAATGCACGTGCCTATCCTAGCCCAGTGTATACGACCTTCTCACTTATGCACTTCCATCATGTCATTGCGTGACCCCATTCTGTCTGAACACGTTCATGCATTCTCACCGCGGCATCACAGGTACGTTTGGCTCCTTCCTGTCGCCTTTCAGCTTCGAGAGTTTGAGCGGTACGCTGCGTGTAGCCAATCGAACGGGACAACAAAGACCGCAATGCCGCACGTCGCACGTTAAGCTCGATTGCGTTTCGCATTCTCTAACCCTGAACACCCGTTTGACCCCAATCACCTGCTTGTACGTTAGTGTGCTTGCGACCCACGCAGTCGTGTCTGTCACGCGCATACGCCGCGGCGTTCGCTTGGCTGTGCATGAAATTGACCCATGTGACAGGCAAACCACATTGTGGCTTAGTAAACTGCACGAAAGGTGAGCATGAAGGTGAGCATGTCACGTCCTCGTGATAAGTTTCGAGCCCATGACGTCCATGAGAAGTGTAACCTCGTGTAGACAATGGGAGGATGCTACAGGCGCTTCAACGCAGGTCAGAAATCCACTTACTGTCGAGACGGCGAAGTGTCAGTGATAAATCAGATGGGCGGTAAGGTTGTCGTTGGATGATTTCGATGTCTCTGCCGAATGTGCGGTTGCCACTCTTGGAACCGAAGTTGAAAAATGATGCCGTAAGCTACTCATTTCAGGCAGCCGTATCCATATATTTTGCAACGGCCCTTGTGTGATATCTGTATTGTATGCTATAAAAGTTATGATCTAAGCTTCACATGCATATTTGCTGAGATGTAACTTCCACAGCAGCCACTAGTTCTCTGCTTGACAGGTGTTCTAGTAGGATGCTAACTTCATTTCCAACTCAGTGTCTCTTACATTTTCAGCTCACGTGAACTGTATCGATTTTTATGGCTACTGAGAAGAGGAAGGTGGATGCTGCATGTTGCGTTTTCGACGACGAATGGGGAGTACAGTATAGCGGTTTTGAAAGAGTACAATCTTCGGAGTCAGTATGAAAGGAACCATCTATTCTCACACTGTTGCTCTTTTTCATCCCTATCATCCTTATCCAACTTTACTTTATCCCTTCATTTCCAATCTTCCAATTCTTTGCCCTCCCCTAGCTTACTTCAATAGTCGCTTGTATTCTAGTTTCAAATCACACACAGTCGCAGGGTGTCGCTCTAATCCAGTCGACAATCCATGTTCAACCAAGGGGACAACGTCAGTTCATTGTTTCCTTCTGGTGTCCTCGCGTCTCGCTGAGACTGGCATGCCTCAGCTTGCGTTCTTTGCTACAGATTGGCCAAGAGGCAGCACTTGCCCGCACACTAGAGCCCCTATCGATCGATATTTGCTGTTTGTCAGAAACCCGCCTGTAAAATTCGCGCTCCGTGGTTAACTTGCGATCCTCCACATGCAACCCTGTCGACGCATTCTCATTGCGCCTGTCTGGCGATGATGGAGCTTCAAATGCCGGTCAATCTGGCATCGGCATTGTTTTGAGTCCCCGGGCTGGAGCTGCCCTGATCGACTGAATCTCAGTAAATGGTAGGATGTGCGCCGTTAGATTAGCTGGTTCGTTCTTTGCTACGAAGTCGCGCGGGGACAAACGGTGCCTGTTTGTCATTGCGGCCTAAGCCCCTACAAACTGTAGCACTGATTCGGTAAAAGATTATTTCTATCAGCAACTTCACGAGCTTCTTCGTTACAGAAGAAGCACGGATACTGCGGTGTTGGCTGGCGATCTAAACGCCCAGGTCGGAAAATTGTCCTCTGATGAGCTTCATCTGGGCGGCCAACATGGTGTGGGCTCTCGTAATGATAATGGTGAGCGATTGCTACAGCTGTGTGAAGATGCTCACCTCTTTCTCGCGAGCACTAACTTTCGACACAGCACCCGCAGAAGTGTGACTTGGCGGCCACCAGCCTCGGGCCAGCCATGGACGCAAATTGATCATATCGTGACCAGCTACCGCTGGAGAGGCTGTGTCCAAAACTGTCGTTCGATTTGGAGCACGAGCGTGGACTCTGACCACGCACTTGTCTGCGCCAACCTCCCGGTGCGTTTCGGTGGACGTCCGCAGCGTCGACGTGAACGGATTGACACTAGCCAGCTGGCGAAGCCAGATGTTCTGAATGTGTATCAAAGTGCACTGACATCTGGGCTGAGTAAGCGCCCACTAAACACCGTCGAAGATCACTGGTCGCATACTCGTCAAGCGTTGCTATTAGCAGGAATGTCTTCATGTGGCAAAGCAAATTGCCATTCTGGACATTGGGTCTCTACACAGTCTGTGGAACTTAGGGATGCTCGCCGACGTATTCCGGCTGGAATCGTATACAATGAGGCTCACAAAAATCTCAGGGCAAAACAACGTGCTAGCCTGAAGAAAGACCGCTAAACCTGGTGGTCTCATCGTACCTCTGAGATGGAAACAGCCGCTACCGTTGGCGATCATCGTAAGTTATTCCGTCTGATACGGGAAACAGGCAGCAGGAGACCTGGTGTTAGCGAGACCATACGCGACGAGAGTGGGTAGCCGATCCACAGCTTGTCAAAACTCTTGGGGCGTTGGGTTGAACATTTTGCAAGGCAATTTAACCAAGCTGAGTTATCGGTTTATTTTTGGGCATTGAGCGCCCTTCTCCCTGGGACGTCTCCTTGGATCCGCCCTCAAGCGCAGAAGTCGGACTTGAGATCAGGCTGTTGAAATTGCATAAGACCGCAGGGTCTGATAGAATTCTCCCAGCCCTCTTCAAATTCGGGGACCTGCTCTAACAGATGATTTACACGAGTTGTTGGTGACTTTGGGAGCAGGAGACTGTCCCGACAGACTGGAGGCGCTCCGTCACTGTCCTAATTTTCAAGGGAAACTGCCATTTGGAATGCGGCAATCCAAGAGGAATCAGTCTGATTTCGATTGCCTCTAAATTGCTTGCCTCTGTCATCCTTCACAGACTGACTGGCACTCGTGAAAGCCAGATTTCATGGAGGTCGGGGCTGCATCGACTACACCTTCACCTTGCGTCAATTGTTGGAGCACCGCCATGTTTATTGGCGACCCACTGTTGTCGTGTTTCTTGACATAAAAGGTGCCTTCCACTCAGTCGATCGATGTGTCCTTTGGGACTGTCTGCTGAGGAAAGGTATGCCTAATAAAGATATAAACATTATCAAAGCGCTGTACTTGCTGTCAATCGTTTTGGGCTATGCCTTGCTCCATCGAAATGCAAAGTACTTCTCCAAGATTGGCAGGTATCCAACTCTGCGCTAAAACTTGGTGGTGATCTGCCAGAAGTCATTCAGGAATTCAAGTACCTGGGCAGCTACATTAGCACCTGTGGGACTGAAGATGAGGTTACGAACCGTATAGCAAAAGCTCGAGGTTTTTTGCCAATCTCCGCCACCTGTGGCGCAGACGCGACATTACTCTCTCCCTGAAGGGCAGAGTTTATAACGCAGCCATCCGTACAACTCTCCTATATGGTTGTGAAACCTGGCCCATCAGGTCGACAGACATAAAGGGGCTCGTCATATTCGATCATCGCTGCCTTCGCAGCTTAGCTCATGTCTGGTGGGAGCACCGCGTGAACAATGAGTGTGTTCGACGTCGTGTATTTGGTGCAGGAAGAGCGAGTGAACCTCACGGCACCATTAGATCACGCACCAGGCTCCGATGGCTGGGCCACGTGTTGCGCATGCCAGCACACCGACTCCCGCGACGTGCATTGTTTGCGCGTTGTGGGTGAGGTTGGAGGAGGAGGAGGAGGGGAGGCCAAGCGATGATTTGGTCGAGAGAAATGAAAACCATCACTTCGAAGTTGGCGTTGGTTGGTGCATCCCGACTGCCTGGCTGGGGTCCTAAGGACGGTGAACACGTTTGGTTGGACACACTTGCTGTTATGACTTGGAGCCGGCCCCAATGGCGTTTGTGTTGTGAGTTCCTTTGTCCATCCCCCTCCTGCTTAGCATCCGTTCCAATCATGAGCTCACTCGTTAGGCATAATATAACTCTTATTTTACGGCACGATAGCCAGCTGTTAGCTCTCCGGAACGATGTCCATTCGTTACTGAGGACTCAACTGGCGTGCCACTACTTGTTTTCCTTTTGCTGTCTTGCATTGCGGCACAATAGGTAAGGTGTTTTCCACCTTCAGCTGACGTGCATTATGATGATGATGCCTATATGAGTGCTCCGCAACTGCTTGTCTGCCTGCACGTAAACGTTGCCGCGGCTATCTACTCCGTCGCATCTACGGTTCATAACAAGTGTGTGGTATGTTCACATATGGCGCTTAGAACCGCGGACCATCCGTGCTGCCTATATGGATTATTCGCCACTACTGCTCAGTCTCCACTTAACCTTTACCGCCGCTGTGTACACCGTTGCACCTCCGGTAAGTCTATCGGCTCTTAACAAGTAGTTTTCAGAACACAGGTGTATCTGTGCTGCCTATGGGACTGTTCCGCCACTACTTGTCTGTCTCCACATAATCTCTACCGCCGCTATGTACTCCGTTGCACCTCCGGTAAGTCTGTCGTCTGTTCACATGTGGCTTTTAGAACTGCTGTCTATCCATGAAGCCTATATGCATGATTTGCAACTACTGGTTTGCCTCCACATAACCTTTGCCGCCGCTGTCTACGCCGTTGCACCTCCAGTTAGTTTATTATTCGTTCACATGTGGCTTTTAGAATGGGCGCATATTTTCTTCACATGAATGGCTGCTCTGACCGTCTCGTCGCTTGCAGACTAACGCAGAACGCCATGCGTCTATTCAACGCGTACTTTAGACACTAGATGTTTGCATGTAACACTTCTTTTCAACAAAATTACATGTATATACTGCCAAACACGTTCCTTTATCCAACTTCCGGTTTGCATTGATTTTGAACTGTCACCGTGGTCTCTTATGGGGCTGGCGAAACCATTTCTCAATGTTCACCCTTGGTGGTTTCCGAGCTATATACATGTTCACTTACCTAGTGGTGAATATCGAATGGTTTAAACGTCCTTCACCGTTATTGCATCCGGTTTCCCAATGTCTGGAACCATTATCATACAACGCTGCTTATCCGCTAGCATGTTACCATGTATCATTGTTGCCTTCGCAATTATCGTTAACACATGACAACTGCCACGTCGCGTAACCCATTGCAGGTGTGCAAACTCATGAACCGCAAGGAAGTAACCAGATGTTTAGGTGCATTGCATCTACCGCCTGTCGGCAAAGCAGTACGCAGCACTGTTTGCCCTAGTAACAAATGGATACCATTGCATTTTCAAAAACCTCGTGCAGCACAGCTGAGATCCTATCAATACAGTATCGCCGCATGCGGTCTCCTGCGCTAACACTGTGAACCCGAACATATTCATCCCGTTGTCCTGTCGATCGGATAACAGAAGTCCCGACGCAACCGTATTTTTCTGTCCAAACCTCCACTAAACGTTTATGTCCCGAAATCGCTACCATTACTAACTGCATGTGCGCCACTTCGCTTTCTTTTGATTTGATTTGTAGAAGCCACCGTGTTTCATGTATGCATATTGTTTCCACATTAGTAAGATCATCGCATATTTAAGGGGAAGTAATTGTGTTAGTTAACCACCGTTGTTGGAAGCTCGTGCAGCCAATGACATACGTTTCAATCCCGGCAATAATAACCTCTGACTATGGGACACTGACAGCCTTATTACGCAGCTTTAATTTGCGATGGTTGGAACATCAAATGCATCACAATTTCATAAGTGATGATGACGCTACGGGTTATGGTACTCATATTACCTTTACATACAACGCTCATGCAGGCAATGAACGCCAACCACGGGCCGGGTTAATTATTTACATTATTGCGACAACAAGACGCGTTAACGTGGATTTCATATGTACGCGTCACGTTCGCAGGAATACATAGTAATACGTAGTCAGGCGTATATACGTGTTATACATACATGAAATACATTTTCCCCGTTTCAAAACTTATCTCAATTGCTACTTGATCATAATGTCGTTGCATATGCTATATAAAAGTCATTAACTTATGTCATCTAAAAATTAAAGTGGCTTTCAAGATACTAATTGTGAAATGTCAAAAATGAAAAGTGCATTCCAACCATGCAATTCAATATATTTCAGGATATACGGTTAGC
>CALYDF020003709.1:0-27485 GCA_944474145.2 Dicrocoelium dendriticum
ACATTGTGCTGCATAGATTTGCGCGAACATTGCCGACATTGCATCTCACTTCAATGAGTAAATTTCTCTTGTCTAGCTGGCTCAATGCACGGTAACAAGTGTCTACAATATTCCGTCGGATTTTGGCAGGCGTTTGTATCAGTTTGTGTGCTTTCAGCTTATGCTCTCAATTACCCACATTATAGGCATTTCAGCTCTTTGCCTTCTGTGTTGCTTGAATATGCTTTTTCCAAAGACTCGGTTTTGAGTGCGCATTCTTGCCTGTAAGGTTCATTCCAATGAAGTTGAGGAAGAATTTGTCGGTAGAAAGCAAATTGCTAGTTTCTCTTTACTGTGAATTATGAGTGCACTAATACGTATTTAAGCTAGGTTCGGTTCTCGCCTTCATGAGCCGATATATTTCCACATGCGATTATGTCATCAAAAGAAGTGGCAGGTGTAAAAGCGGGTGGCCTTGCCATGATCAAGCCTAATGTCAAGCACACGCACGGGAAATAATATATCACGTTTTCATGACGGTTTGTTGCACATCGTTGGACTCGCACTCTTCTTCTCAGGTTGACGAAAGTGAAAGTATTTTTACTGGAATAATTCTAGCAGAGATTGTTTCTGCCAGATTTGCAAATTGGGACAAATTTCCCCACTTATTCGTTCGTAAAATTTGTCGCAGCTACAACCACCTCTCTGAATATATGCCAGTTCCGATAGAGGAGTCTCCCAGCATTTGATCAAGCTCGCGCTCTTCTCAATCCATCTTTGTGTATGACATCAGCAGAGCACATTACATTCTCAGCATGAAACCCTTTCAGAAAAGCAACGGACAATTTTCCCCGCGTCTGATTTCAGCCGGGGCGATCAACCAACCTGCCCAGCAATATAATTGTCTACACCAAAAGCCCTACTTTCGATCGCATGACGCAGGGACACAACGCACAGAGTACGATGAGCCGGTCATCTGATCTTGACCTGACAGAATCGGTGAAACAGACTTAGCCGACGACAAGTCGGTGGTTACTGCAACACATGCAACACCAATTCTGTGATCACATCCACCACGCCGGTAAGCCGAAACGAAATATTTCCTGCTAGTCAAACATGTACGAAATTAGTAAAATTAGGGTTAATATGATCCCATTGCATTATCAGTAATTATCCACAGTGGGTCATAGCATGTTGAACCGGTAAAGAAGTAGAACCTACACCGGGATCACTTTGGTATTGTCATGAGTGTACGACTAATCCACTTTTAAAACATTAATTAATATTAGCGCCAAAACAAGTAAAGTGAAATTGCTAAAACCGAACATTGTATAAAAGCAAATTTGCTTAGCTCGAGACGAAAATAGCCCAGCATGTACCTCATCCACCTCCCAAACTGACACCTAGAAATCAAGAAACCACGCCAGCAGTTCCCACGGTTAGAATAACTATACCAGTTCCAAAATATTGTCGTGAATGGATCAATTTAATTCGCTTGGTTACGAAGCAAAATATTATGGTACCCTCTAAATCTCGCGGCGTTGGCATCGGCCGTAACTGCTAGCAGAGTCAATCATGGACACAACATTCAGCCAGTCTCAATCAATTACAGCACGTCCCAATACTTTGGTCACTCTACACTGTTAATGCGTAACAATGGGTCATTCCTTCGCGTGTGAGATAGAGCGCACTAAATTGTCAACTGTCTACTAGATGTTGGTAGATGTTGGTCTCACGAAAATTCCCACCCGGCCACAAGGGGGTAAAACGCCCGTATGCATGCATTTGGGTACGTGTGTACTTGAAAGTATCGTCCATCGTGAAATCGCTGGATCAGGTGCGGATTGTTTTGTTTGAAGTCAATATATGGCACGCCAAAATGCAAGTTCACCGATCGATACATAGGGCTGCTTTAGATGGAAAGAGGTGTGAAAAATGAAGTGCGGTGCCTCCTAACCCGGCTACTGCGGTAGAATTGTGGTGGCGCTTTTACACATACATACGTACACTCAAAACAAGTTTACTCTTACTCAGTTTTGTCTGTTAGCGTAAGGTCTGCAATTACATAGCAGAGATTTGTCTACGGTGAAGACGTTTCCTCTGAATCGGCGATGAAAAGGCCGTAAAACTGATTTCTTGACAAGAATTATACGACAATTAATCCTCGTCATTTCACCACCCCAGAGAATGAGACTGCCAAGCAAAAAAATTATATCTAGCCCCAGTCTCGAATAATTCTCTTGAGAAGCTCGTCACCATGAAGGAAGGAAATTTTGTCTTGTGGGACATGTCCGACTTTGAACCGAAATTGTACAAAAGAACAAAATGGGAATCATTTGTCGCGTAGTTTCAGTTAGCCAAATATGATATACTACTGCTTGACCTCTCACTGTCCAAAGCCATGTAAGTTGCAGTGCAACAAGTAATAAAACAATGCCAGGCATCTGCACAAACTTGGTGGATTGTGAATCAAGTATTAGCTGTAATGCTGATATTATTGTTGATATAACACGCGAATTGCATTGCTCCTGCAAGTTATATATATGACTCGAATAATATTGTCTGCACGTATGCAGTATCCTCGTCTGCTATCCGAAGGAATCCGCTACACTGAAAACATTTTATCAAATAGATGGGTACTCTTGTCGACCGGATTTCGTGATCGTAAGAGAGATCCACACGCCGAATCTCTTCATTCTTTTAATTTACCTTATTGGCTATGTTCCTCCTAACCATGATTACTTGATGTTTGCTAGACAGATGGGCACTAATGCTGGTAATATATCCGTCTTACATACAGTCAGTTGGTGAATGCCGCTTACTTGATACGACTAATGGCGTTACCGAACTGGAACCTCTCTTAAATCTTGTTCTAGCGATTCAGCACCGAACTATACCAACTGGTGACGTCGAGAGTGGTTGTTGAAGTTAACAGTCCAGCAGAATGGGTTGGTGAGGTTACGATCATTACGAAAAAAGTTGGCCAGTTGCGAGGATGTGTTGAAGCGCAAACGTCGAGAGAGAGTCTGTGTAGAAAGCACTATAGGCTGTCTACGTTGAAATGCACTTCTCAACGTATAAATAAGCTAAATTTTCCGCGAATACAAGTTTATCTTAAGTATTCCGACCAATGGTTTTGTATGGAGACTCTAAATTTTCATCAAGAGTCGTCGTTAAAGTCTCGTCAATTTATGTTTCCAATGTTCAGTTCAATTATATCCACCTAAATTTTAAAAACAAATATTTGCTGCAAGCAATCGAAAATCTAGGTGGTGTAACGCGTTTGGCAGGCACCGACATGATTTACTACTAGACAAGTTACAGGCAGCCTTATTATCTCTTGCAGCGGTGATCGTTTATTTGCATTAAGATTAAATGCAAGCAAAGGAAACATTCAGAGAAATGAAGTGAATTTTCGTGGACACGCACTGCGGTTGTCGTATTCACCCATGGACGTCATGACAATACATGGAATGTCGTCAAGCAATGAAGTGAGGGCAATTAATTGCTTTACTGTACAGTAAACTATTTGATTTACTTCCTTTCAGTAATTCCCAATGTCGTGACGCCGATCGAGTGAACAGTCATGCAGGCGCAAAATGTAGTTGGGAAAACAAGCTATCCTATGTGCAACCACTGAGCACTTACCTGATGACGCGCCTGCACTCAGACCTTGTCATCCCGTACCACCACTGGAAGTACGATGGTTTACTAGCTAAGGCGAAACTGGTGCTTTGATCATTCGCAAATTAAAGGGTCGAGCTTACACAATCGTGAACTCACGGTGGCAGGTTAGAGATATGCACGTATTCAAAGGTGATACTTGCACGTTTCGATTTTCTGGGTCATTCCAGTTATCATGCCTTCGGATGAAGGATGATCTACCGTAAACTAGCTGTGTCTGTGGCCACCAAACAACTGTAAAACGTCTCTTGTTCTGTATAGCATACGATTATCCGATTTCAAAAGTTAAAGGTGGTTATTGTGCAGTTGTCTACTGCACAGATGTTCTTCCCGAACACAATTTCAGCTTCCCAAAGGCCGGTAGCCGAGCCTTCTCAAGAAGAGATCAACAATATTGCAATTGTACAGCATCTGTATTTGGATAAAAAGTGACTCAAACGGAAGAGAGGCGTCACAGAAAAGGACTGTTTTCGGCTTTCTGAGACGTAATCCTAAAAGCTTGATCGGCAAATTAGCGGTAACGCCCAATGCACTGAACACCCCTGATCACTTTGACGGTAGAGTTAGCCAGGAGCACTAATCATATTATCCCACCTACGCCTCGAAAATGTACACTCCAATATGCTGATTCGAGCTTAACTGGATGTAAATCACCACATTAACAGAACGCGAGACTGAATGTACTGGCGGGGAACGACAAGAAATACTAGTGTTAGTTTTACGGGTGTCTGCGTCTTCATACTCCTATCCACCCCGTTATATTGTCATTTTATGTGTACTTCGATGCGCCTGCGGTCGTGGTCCCCTTGCCCCACGCCATCGGGCGCTCTAATCCAAATCCACATATTTGTCTTCTGTGCCGTCTTAAATGCACTCGATTTCTCCTGAACGTTTGCCCTCCAACCTCTGTTTCCTATGACCTGGCACCGACCATTGCAGTCACCACACATTTCATCAATCGCTCATGACTATCGGGAAATGGTAGAACTCACACTTCCTCCCCACTGTTAGATCGGTTAGTACCTATGCGCAGCGGTCCTAACACCGTTTCTGAGCCATCGTTCGTCGTCTCAGATTGTTCTGTAATAACTCGTGCTGCGCCGAAACTGGGTGCAAACGTGTGTCCGACGCCAGCATCCGAGTTCTAGTCCTTCGGCTGTATGGGAGCTGCACTAGGCTTAAAGCAATATTCCTTGAAGGAGCGTTGCGGTTCTCAGGTAGCATGAGGTACGGGTCGTCGCCAGTTGTTCTAGCCTTTGATAGCAGTCGCTTGGCCCGCTTCACTGCCAACTCAGCCTTTCCATGTGATTGACTGTGATATGGGCTCATTTGCTAGTGCATGAATTCCCACTTGCTTGCGAAGGTCTTGCAAGCAGCACTGGTAAACTGGGGACCATGGTCGAAGACCAGGTTCTCCGGTATACCGTGCAGCGCGAACTGATATATGAGCTAGTTGATTACTGCCTCTGTGGTGGTAGTGGCGAGTAATTTGATATCAAACTAGTCACTAAGATAAGCATCGTGATTAGGTAATGTTTCCTATTATCACTGAATTAATCCACCGCCACCTTCCGCAACGGTTGTTCAGGGATATCATGCAACATCACTGGTCCCTTCGTTTGCCTGATTTCGTGTGAACGACACACTTTGCAATTCGATACATGATCTCTTATTTGACCGGCCGCTACTGACCAAAATAGCTATTATCTTGCTCAGTTAATGGTATAGTTGGCACCCAGATGTGCGCGATGAACGTACTTCAACATTTCTTCTCAGAGAGATGACGAGAGCAGAATGCGGTTTCACTAGAACAGTAAACCATCGCAGACAGTCAGTTCATCCTGAAGTTGAAGTAGGGTGTTATTTCCCACGGCAGCTGCTTCTTTGTCTCTCTCCGTACATTTAAAATGACGTCACTCAAACTGGAAACTCTTCATCTTCCTCTGTGTAGCGAGATCTTCTGTCACTGCCAAATGCTGTACTAGATTTACTGCTTCGATCTCTTTCGGATTATGTTCGGGTTCCGGCAGTTTAGCTATTAACAGTGTATCCGCGATGAACATCTGTGCATCACGCGTGTATGCAATAGCCGCGTTGTATTTTTGAAGCAGGCTAAGCATCAACTCAAGACGACGAGGAACGACGTGAAGCGGTTTCCTAGCTATTGATACAAATCGTCTGAGGTCGTTATACACAGTTGTCTTACTTCCGAAAGTGCAATCCTTGCAACGATAAACGGCAAAGACTACCGCACGCATCCTCTTCTCAATTTGCGCATAGCGCTGCTCGGTCACGATGCGTGTTCGACTGCGGGAATCCAAAGGTTTTCGAATCTGTAAGAGAACAGCCCCTATGCCTTTCTGGCTACTGTCGCAGTATACCTACAAAGGCTGCGCTGGATCGTAGTAGCAAAGTACAGGCGCATTGGTGATGAGGTGTTTAATAGTTGCGAATGCTGTTTCCTGTTTTTTTAGCTAACTCCAAATTATTTTTTGTGAGTTATCTTCTTGCTTAACGTCACGATATCCGTGAGTCTTGTCATAAAACGGCTCAAGTGCATATCGTTTAAATGATAGATCCTTTTCACGTAGTTAGACAGCGGCATTTCTAGAATTGCGCTAATTTTTCATGGATCGACCATATACATCGGGTTGTTAGCAAATGCCCATGGAAAATCATCCCATCTTTCCGAAGGTCCATTTTCTCATTTTTAAGCTTGATGTCTTTTCGCACACACAGCCGTAACAAACGGTGGAGATTAGCGTCATGATCTTATTCTGTCGAGCCATAGATCAAATTATTGTCTGCCAAACAAGCTACAATATCTAAATCTTCTACCGCTTAAAACAATCACTCTTGAAAAGTTTCACACGACCCCATCAAACAAAACGATAAAAGCAGCCAACGATAACGCCCGACCGGTGTAGCAAATATGGTAAGGACACTATAATCGTCCTCTAGAACCACGTGTCAGAATGCCGAAAACAGGTCTACCTTCGTGAAACACTTAGCTTTGTTCAAACGCGGCAAAATGTTTTCTAGGGTAGATAACCTATAACGCTTCCTACGCAGGGTCTCATTCAACTGTTTTGGGCAATTTGCAAGCGCATTTCACCTGTCTTCTTCGCAATAAATTGAGACTTCACTAAAACGGTTGGTTGGCTCGTCGACGTTGGCAATCACACCGCACTCACTAATTTGCGCAATTCAACAGAAAACATGTGACGCAACGCAAATGGAACTCTCCTAGCTTGTAGCGCAGTCAGTCGTATCAAAAGATCTAAGGATAATTGAGCGGTTTCCCCAAACCTTACCAAACCCGGGCTGGACGCAGACGGATAATGGTCACTAATATCGTTTTCTCCCTGGCCAGCACGCTCGAAACGTTCTTGATTAAAAACAACAAGAATGAGGGGCTGCGTTGAATCAATGCACATAATTGGAGTGAGCTTCCCATACGCGATCAAAAAACTCCAGTCGATGTGGAGCACTGTCTCTTGGGTTAACCCTTTCGATTGCAGCTAAGTCCTTTGGATGGAGTCTTGGAATATCCCACATGCGCAGGCAATCTCGATCGAAGCGTGTGCACACTCCGGAAAAGTGATTACTTGGTAGAATTTCGACAGTAGCTCCGGTGTCTAACCGGAATCGTACGGCTTTGTCGCCGATCAAAAGACTTAGGTAGACACATTTTTGCGGTGATCTCCAATACAAGTTGTCATTTGTATGTTCTGCATCTCTGGGTGCCTTGTCACGAACCACCGCACTCGCATTGTTCGATCGGTAGCAACAAGTAAAGTGGTTCCCTTTTCCAAATTTGGCGCATATGCGACCCCACGTCGGACGCTGTTCATGGGAACTCGGGTGTCTCGCAGCGCGAAATTGGTGGTTACTCTGTCTCATGTTAGTAGGCGTCGCTGCGTCGCATCAGAAAATGACACACAATTTTGAATCAGTTGCGAGTTTCATTTGCTGGTATTGATAGGTCTTCGAGAGACACGCAGTTAAAGGTATAGGTGCACTGCTGTAGTGAGCCGCTGTAGAGCCGCTTTGTCCTACTTTTATCATTGATTCCTAGAACGATCCGATCGCGTATGAAACTGTTGCCCATCCATTTACAGAGATTGCAGGATCGGGCGAAAATCTTCTACTCAGTGATGTACGTTTCAATGGATTCGCCTGAGCATCTGTTGTTCGAAAATAAAAGATAGCGCTGGTAGGTCTCATTGATATGGCCTTCACAAAATAACTGAGCTTTTCAATGATTGTCTCCAAATGATTGAGACGTTCGCGTAAATTTTGTTGCAATTTATCTATCACTCAAAAAGCGTCATCCTAGCTGCGTGCAGAAACATGACCAAAAGATACGCCATCGGCTGCTCATCTAAACCTACTAAGGAGCAGAAATCCATCCATTTGCTCCTCCATCAAAGACAAGTACTCACCAAGTTCTGTTTATACCGGTTCACTAGGACAGGCATCTGAATAAACGCTGGTTAACCAAACAGCATCCGAGCGCCATCGGTGGAGTTCGCCTTTGTCTTCACTGAAAGCATGTTGCAGAACTCAGTCCTTCATGAGCAAGCGTTTATTCGGCAAAGTCAAGTCAGCAAAAGTTACAGCAAAAATTACAACCCAAACTCCTCGATATAAGTTATGCCTTCAAGTGCATAACTAACGACTCTTCTGAGTCGATGAGCGTCCTCATTTGCTTCAGTTAAACCAACGGTGGATCACTTACACTGATATCGGCCAATCCTAGTTCAATAATGGAATCAGTTATGCCTGCCACCCATTGGCTGCATTGCTCGCTCGGCTGGTCCATCCGCTCACTCTGGTCTGACACCTATCACAATTACGATGTCCAATCTTGATTGACCAGTGATTGCTGCACCATTTCTCCGAATGCGTCTAACCAATAGCGTCAGCACATACCGGGCACAGTTAATTCGATAACGTCGTGAAAGTCATTGATCCCACTTTCCGGTACGCAACACACGGCAATATCCAGCGCGTCCAACATGCGTGCGAGTGCATTCCGTTGGCCCATTTGCCTTAGCGTGCGAGCGCTGAACACAGAAAGGGAAAAGAAGCAGCGTGGCATTAGAAGCGACCGCCGGCTAAAGTCGTCCAGTAGATGGTGCGGGGCTATTTTGGTAGACGTCGTAACTTCATTGCATTTGAACTACTAGCAATTAAGCTAAGAATTATGATAGGAAATTATGTAATGAGGTTTGGGATGGGAGTAAGAGACACCGCTTGAGGTTCTAGCGTTAGAGTATGTTCGCTTGTCTGCCCTGCTATATTCAGCAGACAATGCGACTTTTGCTAATCTGCGTGCCAGCCGATGCGGGATGCTGTTGGTGGTCGAAGAAATACAGCTGGTTGTATGTAAGCTGAGGTACTGCCAGGACGCTTTGACCTAGACAAAGAATGATTAGGGTCCTCAACCAAGCTATTGACTCAAGGTCTTGTTCGTAAATCAGCGAATATGTCAACGATTTGATTCAAGAGAAATAGACGCTAACCCATTTCTAGCCGCTAAGTTAATGGAGCAGCAGACTGCTTTTGTCTACTATCCAACCATTGATCAAGCTGGTAGTGATAGTTCTGAAGGCACTTGGATGCCCCATCCTGTTTAGCTCAATATGCCGCTGAGGTAAACAAAACATCGTACCACTATAAGGTCCAGTCTCGATGCAACGGATGGAAGGACCCAGGACGCGCAACAAAACACCTGAAACTTCCACTTCAGTCTGTTGACCTTACGTATGTTCTTCGTGAAGCTGCAGACACAAAGCCACGCCTCCCACCTGCGAAGCGACTACAGCCGGGAATACACCCTCTTCTTAGCAACGATCTTCTAGCAAATGCATAATCCGCACACCCCACTTAAGTATGCCATACTTAGTCCTGACCTTCACTGTCCATACAAGGCCATCTTCCTGCGCGACACAGCATTGGATTACCATAAAAGGTCACAAAGTGTGCCAAATGGCTTCAGCGGTAACTAAGAACACATCTCCGGGATGTTTATTAAGGTTGGGATGTAGCCTTTTCTTTAACCCAACTTTTCTTAAAACAAAGCAGTTAGGTAATTTGCTTGTCACCCATATATGTTCGTACCTATCGGATAAAGACTCTATTAACAACCCGATCCGTTTAATCACACGAACTAGAGATCAAATGGAGTTAGAAAAACTCAATCGGCAGAGTCGGAAGGTAAAGCAACCAGCTTTATGCTAATAATGAATCGCTTGGCTTCAACCAACAAAGTAATCAACGCTTCCTTACTCAACAGCTGTTGTCTAGCGACCGATAGTAGACCTCTCCTAACCGACATCATTATGCTCTCCAACACTCTACCTCTACGAATAGCAGCTGGTGGATTAAAGTGCCACTACACGCTGATGCAGAGCAGTCTATCGCTTATTCAGTTTTGTGGCCAGTCCTTCATAGCAGCGCGCAGGTCCGCAACTGCTCCAACAAATTCATCTCTAATGTCATTAAAATTGCTGCTGCAGTCCCTCTGCGGGCAACGAATTTTATCAATACCATGATAAAGCTGTCGGTGTTTAATGTATAAGGTAGCTCAATGTGAGCGGCTAGCACCTGTAGGCAACTGCATAAACATCCGTGCCATTTCGGATATTTACTCATGTACTTGCCAATACAGGGCTTGTAACAACCGAGGCCAAAATATTTGAAAGGATGTCATTCTTTCTCCCCTCGTCCTAGCGATAACGGAGGAAAACGTATGATATCTGAGTTCCTTTTGCAGCACGCAGAGCGTTAAGAATTTTAAAAGCCGCTATCGCCGACATTGGTCTTATAATGCATCACGATCCGGTAGGTCCACTGTTTCTCAGTCCGACTGTTCACTTCAACAGTCCCCGCAACTTCGAAACCCATAACGAATGCGGTTCGGTCCGGTTCGGCATCGGTGAGGAATAACGCGCATCGTTTCTGACTGGTACGTATTAGTCCTATAGAATAGAACTTATCGCATTCAAAACTTATACATAGTGTACTCCGAATATTAACACGGTTGAACCATGGGCCATATTCTAATGGGGTAATCTTTCGTTAGCTCAAACACTTCGACTAATTCCAATTTCCGGTTCAAACAAGAAAATTACAGTGCCACCTGTACATCAAAACCGAGTAGGTAGATTTCTGCGGCAGATAAGACATTTGTCTAAATTGGATTGCAGCGTGGGCAGCTGAATGAAACTGTAAAGTTGAATGCTAAAACCCGAAACACTGGCCGTATTTATCGCTTTCGTACTACTGTGTACCCGTCGGCCCACAGATTGCAAACCGCAACTCCAACACGAGCTGTATATTTTACGCGCCAGCCTCTATAACGTTCCCCCACCGAGGCATAGAAGCAAAGGAATCATTCGAGTTGGTTTGCTGTTTTGATCTCTCTCTCTCTGATGTGTGCAAACAAGCACCGACGCTGTCATGAAACGAGACATGCCAGTGACCAGGGACCAAGGTTGATTTGACTCAACAGTGGCCCTATAATGTAACCGAACTGATCAAAATTCAATTCAACTTGTATCGTAATCTGTACGCATAACTCATGTTGCTAATGAGACCACAAAGATGTTTCTTGGTAATCATATCTTGTGTTAAGTGCCTGTGGGTGCTCGGTGTTAACGCAATTCACTTAACGTTCTTAAAAATTGGTCTTCTCCTGATGCACCACACTAGAACCGCAGTTGGCATTTTTCCCTTTCATATAAGACAACTTGTTAATAAGGCATAATATATTTTCTTTGCCAGTATATTATATTTGAGAATTGTGCAAATATCGGCATTAATGCCGCTGAAGAAGTTGCGTCATAATTTCGATGAGATTTACCTAATGATTTTTGTCTCGTGATAGGAACTTATGACCATATGCAGCTATACTTTTAGACAGTCGTTGAATGACACAATCCTCACCACTAATTCCTGTGAGGATAACCTAGAAAATTCCAGCTTACCTACACCAGATAACTCGTGGGCTGGTGCTTTTGCATAGTAATGTTTCGCGCTTAGATAATACTCGTCTGCAGCAGAATATCACTTAACCGCCCTAGTCACATACAGCATTAAAGCTACAGCTGTAGAACACGAAGCTCTTCTGCATCATGGAAACCAGTAATTCTGTAACCAGTATTCCGATAACCACAAGCTAGAGGAATGCTGATGCTTTTTTGTTTAGCAACCAGTTCCATGCGATAAGCTCCGATCTCTGGCTGCGCACGAATCCACTGAACGCACGAGCATTAAGTATTTGGGTACATAACATAAAGAAATAAATTGATTTGGACCTGCCAAACACGCGCACATACAGTGGACGCGCACCTCAACATCGAATAATAGTTACATAAACATTGTCACATAAAACCAAACAAACGCACTGCCCATGTACACGCATTCTGTCTGCTGCTTTCGCCACGCAACCTCTTTGGCGCCACTGGGCAGCATTGCTAGGGGAAACAAAGTAGTACCGATACTTAACAGTGAGTGCTGCGCTGACCTAGGGAACAATGGTTGTAAACAAGCAGAGTTAAACTTTAATTGCGTCCCGTAGAGCTCAGTGCCATATTGCTCATGGCGATAGCCGCCAACCACTATGTGATCAGTTTCACTTCCAGATCAGGTTAGCTTTATCAGATGTGTCCAAACAAGGAAGAGACGCATCGTGGAGTGCGGTGGTAGGAGAGAGCAACACCGAAAATCTCCCAAGTGGTGTTGCTAACCGTTTCCGATGATTCAACTAGGCAAACATTATACGCTCCATGAGACATGATATTTTCTTCCGTAGTGGTGTTTGCAATATGTATGTGACGAGCACGGTGGCGATCGAAAAAGCAGGTTACTAATCACAGATGCAAGGGAATGTTTGGTTCTAAATTTCGCCAATATTGTGATGCTAACACAGTTAGTCCAAATGTCGGTCAACGTATACACACCAATATTTTTCTTACGTGAAATACAATGTTACGAATTCAATTATGTGTGACGTAGCAGTCTGGATGTTCAAAAGAGTTTGGCAGTCATATTTCAATTACACTACACAAGTCTGCCAGAGCAGCATGCAAGGGATGAACTTTTGTTGAGAACCTTTTAGCGTGAGAATCTATTGTTATCAACACGAGATTTCACCAAGGTGTGTTATACCTTTCAACCATATCTTACGGTGCATCGTCATTATCATCACTAGCAGTGAGCCACCCTCCCACTGCCACACTATCTGTGACTTGGAAAAACCATTCAAACCTTCTGGGATTCACTGAGCCCGCCATAAGTACGGCAGCTCAAGCTTGCAGGCGTATCGCGCTTCTCTTCATAACAATTTGTTTGAACGAGTCCATTAACGCCAAGTGCAAACTGCAATGGCGTATATTTCAAGATAATAGCTCCACCATCAACCGCGATTCCAGCAATAATGACCGTAAAGCGTTGCAGCTGTCAATGAAATATCCTCTCCTTAGGTATTTAACTTTACTTTCATAAGCGGATGGATGCATTAGAATAAGAGTGAATCCACTATGGCAGCGCTGCTTGAAAGTTAACCAAGACGTGTTCCATCATGCTGTTAACAAAAATATCAGTAAATCTAGTAGTGTAACAAACAAGGCGGTACGATTGCATGCAATAAACCACCATAAGAAAGTGGTGTTGTAAAACTCGTATATTTAATATGTAAAGACGTTACTTTAGTAGCTGCTCCCTAATTTTTAAAGACTTTCGAAGGTGGAACTTGAGTTCATCCAGTGATTGTGTATTATAAAGTTATACATTCGGTTCCTCATGCAAAAAGGATATTGATATCCCGAATCGAAAGCAGTCAATTCACCCCCCTATAAAGTAGAAGCAATATGGACTTGAGTTGGTTGCTGATTTGGCAGGTACTGTCGTGTAACATCATAGTTATTCCACTGGAAATCATCTGAAAACTGATTTAATTGTGGTACACTAAAACTTTATCTCAGGATTAACATCATCTATGATCCTTAGTGTGAGGATTTGAACTATTCGGATAACACTACATTGAAGCAAACCGAAGCTCAAATTTGGTTGTACACCATGTTTCCACGTTCTCTGTACAACATTTTCCCTTTATTTAAAGGTAGGTTTAAAATTTCTTAGTGTTCCACGAAATTAGTTTTCATGTCCATACCACTGCTTGTCGGTTGCGCCCCTACGAATATTTCTCCTAGAGCTACTATGTTCATAAATATTTCGGACGACTGTTTGTTCCCTTTGATCAATCGAACAGCGTACTATTAAAGAGAAAAGTGCCATCTCTGCTCTCTATAGTCCAAGGCAGCAGGTTAATGAATATCACAGAGACAGATATTGGCGACTCCAACAGGACAATTCGGATGCCAGGCTTACGCACAGTCACCTATCGGACTACATTAGCGGATGATCAGAACAAGTATATACGTGGTTAGTCAAAGGTAGTGCACTTGCCAGGAGCTGAACAGGCATTGTTATTGTTTTCGCGTGTCTGAGTAAGCAATTCATCCTTACTG
This sequence comes from Dicrocoelium dendriticum, assembly GCA_944474145.2. NCBI lineage: Eukaryota > Metazoa > Platyhelminthes > Trematoda > Plagiorchiida > Dicrocoeliidae > Dicrocoelium > Dicrocoelium dendriticum. The sequence continues at coordinate 14,202 of CALYDF020003709.1, forward strand.
TTTGGCGTCTAGATCTGGCCGGCGTCGGTTTGTTTCCATGAGTAGTTGAGACATGCGCGTTGTCAGGGTTGAGTGCAGCCGGACCTCTCACACTTAGACCAATTGGACCACACCGATCCATCTTGATAACCAACTCCTCCACAGGCCTACTCTGACGTCCGATCCTATTGCGATTGCTGGTGGCTGTCTGAATTCGATAGCAGGCGACCAGACAGTAAGAAGAGGAAAGAGTCGTAGCTGACAACTAATTGTATTGAAAGAATTTACATGCTTTTGGTGAGGAGAGTTCATCACAGTAGATTCTACGTCAGATAACGTACAAAACACCAGACTACTGCTTTGCGATGCTGGGTTTCGCTTGTGGGTTCAAAAAGGTTAGCCGCGGTCACTCGCGGCCTTGTGCTATAAGCTGCTGGCAAGCGATGCATTGCGTTAATGTGCACGATTCGTGAAATTCACATGGGATGAGTAACAGTCACGCATATCAAAAACAACCTACTGTCACTTTCCTGCGCGCGGTGATTTTCACATATCAACAAAATTAATCCGAGTATTATCATTTGTTACATTTTGCTTTCTTTCTATTAATAAAGTGGTAGTCTAGAGGGATTCTTGCCAGATCTATTTCGCCCGAAATATCCTCAGGTTAAATGTGAAGCGGCTAAAAGAAATGTACTAGTGGATTTAAAACTACACGATCAACATATGCATGCAACATATGCATGCTGCGGCACCAACTTTGCTTCACACACTGAGCAAATCATAACAATTTGGCTACGCGGTGCGAAATAACTCCGTTTGAGTGAAAAATCCATCCGCCTTGTGGACAGTGTAGCTATTAGCTGATTTGGTGGACTCGTTGTCTTTCAACGGTGAATCGACTTCATGGATAAATGGTTCACAGGATGCGTATCGCAACAGATGGTCCGTAACCGATGCAAAATTATGCACATTACCGTACCAAGATATCACCAAAGTAGTTAGATCTGGTACGAAGAGAACTTGGGCTTATTGAGCCAGTTTCAACAGAACCAATTTATAAAATATTGTGCGTTACTTTGCGGTAGCTAGCAAATCAGTTAGTCGTCCACATTCCTGGAGAGACGGTCATTTCATCCGGTTGGGCCTCGCCAGTAGTGCGCATCCATCGGGTCCATCGGGCTTCAAACCCATGACAACTGTGGGTTTGCAACGACAAGCAGCAGTATATTCCACTGAGCTATGGGGACATCGGTGGACTATCATGACTTACAAGCAAACTGCGATAGAGCGCGTCTTATATCATACTGTCATGCAAGGAATAAACATTGTAGCTGACAAGGTTGATGAAATTTTGAAAAGTTGTTCAGTAACTCCCAGGCGAGCAGTCCGACGACCAATACGCAAAAGCATCAAACTGCAGTTTACACTTCTTGGGTCTCATCAGTAGTGCGTATCCATCGAATCCATGGTATTCCAACTATTGACCTCCAGAAGCATGCATCACCAGCACACTTGGATATAGCGCAGCATATGCTTAATTAATTGAAATATCCAAAACGCATTGAAATTATCTTACTGTCTTAAACTGGAGTGTTTACGTGTCCGAAGGTCGCGCAGTTTCCATTCTGAAAAGGAGTTGGACCAAATATGTGTATGCCACAAATCGTCTACTTCTACTGCTTATTTGTAATACATATCACTGTTGGTAATTTGTAAGTTAGGACTCCATCATTATGCGGATGTGCTTTTGATTCCTAGTAAAGGAAACAATTACCGCAACAATTGCAAATATGTTAGTAACTAGTGTGTCTGCATAAGAGCTCACATACAACACATGCATATATATATCTAGGAGCGTCAACTTATGGAACAGCGTCGTTTGATTTACTCAACTTTGTATTTCGGTTCTCAGGAGAAGTGTTGTTTATCATCGGAATAATGTGCTTGGGACTAGTAGCAGTTGCTTCGCATCCAACCTTAAATGTTAGTGTAAGAAAGCATTACGGCCACCACTCATTTGACGAATATGGATGCGGTTGGTTTTACCGTCTCCTGCATGAAGCGTACTGGCGCAACTAGCTGGGCAGCGCAAATATTAAGCCGCAACGTTGCATGAATTCTTTAAACTAACTACAAGAAATATTAGCTTCAAGTCTCGTTCGGCACTTTACAGCGGAATAAGAATCCTGTTTTATGGTATGGCAGGCAGGTTTCCGCCATGCATCAGACAGTATAGACTATGCATTCACTTTGGGGCAGATGCGATTGCAGCGCTACTCATCCTGCAAGCCAATAATTTCAGTGATCCTTGACTGCAAGTGTTCACTTGACTCAGTCGACCGATGTATTTCTGTTCAGAACACTTGTGCGGGATTGTGTTCCCATGAAATAGGTGAATATTTTGTCGGTTCTATACTTCAGCACGACAGACCACGTCGTGGTCTACGGTGAATTATCGGATACTTTCTCGACAACAACTGGCGTTACTCATGGTTGCCTAATTTCCCATTTGTGTTCAATTTCGTCGTGAATTCCACCATGAAGTGTTGCCCTGCAGAGCCTCACGATGCAGGCGTTTAGGTGCTGCCTGGTAAATTTTTCCTTGATCTTGATTATGCGGACGATATCGTCTCGCTGTTTAGCAGCACTAGAACGGAGCCAGCAACCATGAACAACCTATCGTAGTTGTCCCATCAACTTACATGGGCTTTGCACCTTCAATGGCAATGTTTCGTGGCAGCACCACCAGCCACTTGATAACCCTTGACCCATTGTAGTGAAGAAATGCGCATTAGCCTCCGAAACAGTGCGGTCAAAAGCGCTGACATCAGTTCACGTATTACACAATCCAGAGCTGCCTTCCTGAGTCTTCGATTTCTTTGACGATAGAAAGGAATTTCCCTCCATCTAAAATGCTGTATTTACAAAACCAAAATGACGGCCGTCCTACTTAATGAAATTGAGATGTGGCTCATTTGATATGAGGCGCCTTCAAGTCTGATCACCGCTGTCTACGGAGCATTGTTAGTTTCGGGTGACACCAGTATGCACGCTACGATGATGTGCGTAGGCGAGTACCAGGTAGTGATTATCAAGCTATATCCTTAGAACAAAAGATAACACTGAACAAATCACTTTGGCTTGGGCACGTACTACGTATGTTCGCTCACGGCTTGTGGAGGAGAGCATGGTTTTGTCGACCAGATTTAAGATGACGCAAGGCTGCAGGTGGACAAAAGTATATTTCGCATAGGGAGATGAAGTCACTGACGACAAAACCCGTTGCTGACGCTCCGTCTCACCTTCCAGACTAGTACACGTGACACGCCATGTGCCTGGCTTATGACGTTACAAGACTGTTGCAAATCGACATCAGTGGCGTGTCGGCTGTCCTCTTCTTGTCGGACTCGCTGTTCAAAGTAATTTTGATGCTGATTTATCAGCGAGGTAATGGATAAGAATATGACTTGAGGCAATGAATACCTCAAGGAAACTGTCTCTCTGATTCCGCCTAATCTTTGCACGATAGCCAGCTGTTTGGGCCCATATGTTGTTGACAATATGTAGACGTCTTGACCCTGACCCAGGGCCTTTGAGTTTTTCGGTATGTCCCACACATGTCCTTTTTATTTGACTGCCTTCCGTATATCCTCATAGTCGCATGGCAGAGAAGAATCAGTGTAAGTGTCTGATGCGATACTGTTGATGAAGATGATGATGATATATCCCTCCCCAATGGATGGACCATGGGTAAATTGATCCAGTACAGAATGCATCACTATATTTAGGAAATGCGGGTTTGATTTGGCGGCGACTGTGTCGAGAAAAACCATTTTTCCAATCTGTTTGCTACCTGCATATCCTTGTCTCTCTCCATCAACTAAACACTGACTATTTTAAGATTGCTCATTTTGCTTATTATATGACAGATCCCCGTCCACTGTTTTACCACCCATGTCATGAACAACTAAACGACTTGAGTTCGCTCATTCCGACCACCTAATGGTTACCCGATAACCTTGCCAAAGCGGTTTTCTAATGCATTCGGTGCATAACAGGTCTGAATTATCGATAGCCCGAGCCAGAGTTTACGGCGAACACAGCCATGGACCCATGATCTGGATACGTGCGACAAACTCTTGCCTGTCTATTTGTGTCAAGCAATCATATAGCTCAACTGTTTTGTGTGTACATTTTGAGTGACCAATCCCTATTGATTTATACGGTTGGCTTCATGACAACCAAGCTGTTATATATCTCGTTACAAATTTGGTTACTCGCTGCTTGTCTTCGCTTATTGTTGGGGATCGGTCTTCTGCAGTATCGTTCGACTATTTGATTGCAAGTTTGTGTGTGAGGAATCCGGGTGCTATTTTCCAATTTCGCTATTTGTTTTTATTCAAGAACACCGTTAGTCACTCCGACTTCGACTTTGAATTACCACAGGAATTGTGGGCCAGTTACAGCTAGTGAATTCGTTTCCAGTGATCTGCCATCGATTCTTTCATTGAATTAGGAATTTCGGTGTGTGCGTGTATCTCTCAACGGTTTCTAAGCAATTTGTCGCTTATAATGTGCAACATGTTATTGGTGATCTGCATCACAGCTATTGTATTCGGTCCAATGTGCGGAACTATAGGTAAGTTGGTATAGCATGTTTAGTTGTTTCGATTAGTTGAGACGTTAAATGTATCTGCTATATTAAATCTGTTTCAGATGCTGTCAACCATAACAGACGAAGCAGATCGCCGCATGAGATAACTCAACCACAGAATACTGCTTCCCACCATAACAACGCAAAGCACCAGGGTGATGTTGATGGCGGGTCAAGTTTAAGCCATTTGACAACAAATCCGCGTGAGTTCCACCGAATTAATTCAATTCGTTATGCAAAACTTATTCGTTGTTGCCTTTTGCACGTAGAAGCAATGGATTGCTGCTTCACCCTCCCTAAAATTACGCTATTCCCCTTCTTGCTTTCTATGTAACAGGAGAGGCTCGAACTTCGAAGCAAAATCCTGAGATTGGTCACGTGTTTTTGCACTTCGGTTAGAGTCGACACCACAATCTTGCTGACCGTGATAAAGGCTGTCTTTCGGTTCGAACGACTGTGCATGCAGTCATTGATTTTCTTAACTTGCAGATCATTATTTTTGCCAACCCTACGAATATGTTTGTTTCCCTCGTTTGCTCTTGCATTGACTCATTTTTGGAATCGCCACCCATGTGTGTTACTGATTTATTTGGTACATGGCACTGTGAAATGAACAAAGGCTGTAAGTGAAACATTACCTTTTCACTCGTGCGAATCGCTGCTGAACAGAATGTCGTCAAAATCCTCATTTCCACCATCACAGGTAATCTGGGTAGTCCGTCACGGCATGGGTATTTTGTCATGAGTAATCGTTAATACTTGCCAAACGGAGGAAGTGACTGTCGTGCTTTAAAGGCAGATAACTAGCTGCGACATGCCAGTTAAGTAGTTCTGGCTGTCTATCGGATAGTGTTACGCTAGGGTTGTTTCCTTGTTGTACGTTCCAACACTGACACAACATGACCCTATTTCGTCCTCTTTTGGACTCAGCAGATGAAGATATCCGGATCTGCGGTGGAGCTCGGTGGCTAGCGCTACACGGCTGCCGCCTTGAACACTATGCCTTGAGATGCATTAGCAGCGCTTGGTACAGCAAAAAGGAATTCGAAGTTGGATTTACAGTACCAGCCGTGCGTTGGGATTGCGATTCACAACCACTACTGAGACCTTGGTTCCGTTTGAAGTAGACCCCGTGGTTGCGACCACCAGGGCCACATCAGAAATGGAGGTGATCCCGTGTTGCTCCACACAACACTGGCAGCCCATGACCGGTTTCCTCCTTCGTTGAACTGATCGTTGTACCAAGCGTTGTTCACGGAACTTAATGGTAAGCAAGGCGTCAGCCGTGGACCACAAGCCCCGAGTTGTACCCCAGCTCGGACTATATCCATATGAGAAGTCCAAAGGAAGACGAAGCCAATCATGCTTTATCAGTGTTGTGAGGAGCAACGCCGAAACACCCATATTTCGCATACAGTTTTTATGATCTGAATAACCGATGTCAACATTAAAGTGACCCGATTTCTCAGTAGAAATTGTGTATTGTAATGCAACCTTAAAGCTGGTACTCCAAATGCAACTTTGATTTACAAGCTGCTTAATTCAAAACACATGTTAGACTAAGTTTGTCAAATCTCGACGAAATTTGTCAATGCCATGACGTGAGACATACTGGTACATAAAAAATCTTAAGGGACCTGGAGCACAGGTCGATGTGGCCGTCAAGCGTGGGATGTCCCTCAGAGATAAACAAGACACGTTACAAACTAAGGCACTCTTCAAACCTTTGGTGTTAAGAAGATAACATTCCGACACACTAAGTCACGAATAACCTGCTAGCATGTGAAGAAAATATGATATTGCTGTGATAGTTTCCTATTTTTAATAACAACGCAGCTAACTCTTTAAAATTGTTGCTACTTCATCAGCTGGCCTTGTTTCTTCAGTCAGGGACACATTTATGTAGCTGCCTCAAGCACGATATGTTGCGGTCACAACAATACGGAAATTGTGATTTCCTTCAAATAGTTGATTGTGAATCCTTGTGTTCCAAATACTGTGATGAACGCCAATTAGATCTGGCCCATTTTACAGCAATCTGCAAATTCTTCCGTAGCAGGCATGCTAAAAGTTATACTACCATTGCACATATACAAAACGCCTAATGAAATATGTAGCGATTGTAAATAATTTGTTTATTGTTTATTTTCACGCTTACCTATTTTGCTGCAGTTGTTGTACAAAGTTGACTTAATTAACGACATATATAAAACGTTTGGTTTCGAGCTCCTCTTCCTTGGTTCTCCCTTGGTTGCCGCTGGATTGTTGTGATTGCGCGCATCGCTGTCTGCTCGATTCGTCATCGAAATCTAGGTGCACGTACACCTCGACATACTTCGCGATCTTTAGTCGCCCGACGCTAAGGTGCGTCAGGATATTTTATATGTGAGCTAAACCTGACTAACTGGGTATTCTCCTTTATAGGTTCCTCCATCTAACTGGTGACCCAGCAATTTTAAATTTTTGTATATACTTTTCTTTTTCTTCACAATATCTGATAATGCGCCCGCCATTAATGCGTCGGAACATTCCCTTGGACTCGTTGTACCTTCATTTGACTTTTTTAACCCACGCGTTTGATTCGTTCAAGTAGAAGCTGTTTTCGTTATCGTAAGATTATATTCCAGTTCACTCTGTTTCATACGTGACTACTCACTTACTGTCTAGCATCGCCTCCGCGGTTATAGATATCGTTGATCCTATGCCCTTAGAGTCCCCTTTGATAAACTTAAGGCAGCTATCTTAAAGCTCACTACAGCCTCCGATGAGACACGCCTTCAGCAGTTACTCTCTGGCGTCGAACTTGGATATAGAACGCCATCTCAGCTACTCTCACACATGAGTTTGCTCGTCCGTTTTTCTATACTGGATGGTTCCGTTCTTCTCCAATTCTGGAGTTATTCTCTTCCCACGAATACGATGGCTATTTTAACTGTGCATGCCGACGATTTTCTACTAGACAAACTAGCAGAAGCTGCCGATAAAGTTCACGAACGCTTCATTATAATGTCGGTGTCCCACGTCATTGAGACTAGCTCAAGCAACCCCTCCGGATCCATGCTTCTTGAGACAATCAATGCGAGACCTTCTAACTTAGAGATCACCTTGTCCCACCTCAGACGAGACCGCGTTGCTTTGCGATGATCCATTTCTCGATGCGGACATTCTAGCAACTATTATACTCGACAGTCACACCGTTGTTGTTAGTATCATTACCGCTTCTGAGAGGCAGCACGTAACTGCAGTCCAGGGTGTAAACACCCTAAAGCCGTTTTAACTCCAACGTCAGGAAAACATATGATCAGCCAGTAATAACAGCGACTGTCTCTGACCAGGTTATGAGTCGCCTGTTGTACGTATTTGACTCCACAACCAGACTACACTTCTTGGTTGATACTGGTGAAGAAGTCAGCGTTTTCGCCCGTTCTCTGGAAAAAGGCCCACTGCAACCAGCCGGTCCGATGCTAACTGCAGCCAATCAGACTAAAATCGCGACCCAGGGCCACAAATTACTTACTTTGAGTCTGGGTCTACGGTGTAACTTCCCTTTCATTTTTATCATCGCCGATGTGCAAAATACTATCATCGGAATCAACTTCCTCAGCAAGTTCGGTCTTCCGGTCGACCTAAGTTGTGGTAAATTACGTGACAATACTACGTCCTTAAGCATACCATGAAAATTGCTTCTGTCAATTCTCTCGGGCTTCGCATTCTTATACCTGACAACTAACAGTACTGTTCATTGCTCCGACCATTCCCGTTACTAATTCGAGCAAGTAACAATACGTCTGACCCTAAACCCTATGTACGCCATCAAATCGTTATAACTGTTTAACTGTTTAACCTCGACACTTGCGCCCTGACAAACTTCAGGCAGCTGAAAATGAATTGCAACACGCGCTTGATCTCTGCATCGTTCGTCCTTCAAACAGCTGCTGGGCATCACCTCTCCATCTGGTGTCAAAAATGTCAGGCTATTGGCAACCACGCAGTGACTACCATGCTCTCAAGAATATCATTGTTCCGGATAGGTATCCTATCCCCCATATCCACGATTTCTCTCTTGGACTAGCCGGAAAGTCAATCTTTACCAAACTCCACCAGTGAGAGCTTCTCATCAAACCCCGATGGCGGAGGAAGACAACGCAAAACCGCTGTGGTCACTCCAACTGATCTTTACGAATTTTTTCGCATGCCTTTCAGCCTGCGAAATGCAGCACAATCTTTCCAACACTTTATGGATCAGGTCCTCCGTGCCCTTGATTTCGTCTAAGTTTATATTGACGATGTTTTGATCGCAAACATCACAACTCACGAGCATTTATCACACCTCCGAATGGTTTTCTAACGCTTTGAACACCGCGGTATAACCAACAACCTTGACAAATGCATATTTCGTCAGCCCACCTTCTATATCCTCCGTCAGAGGATCGATGGCGAAGATAGTAAACCTCTCCCGGACTATCCGATGCCTCAATCTGTCCGAAACCTACGCCGATTTCTCGGTATGATCAAATACTACGGCAGATCCATTCCCAACTGTGCTGAGTTATTACATCCGCTTACCGACTTACTGAAGGGAAACTCAAAGACGTTCATGATAACACCAGAAGTTGAAATCGCCTTCACTGCCATCAAGCAAAAGTTTAGTGATGTCACATCTGTCCATCACTTGAACATCACAGAGGACGCTACACTTGTCCTTAAGACGGATGCTTCAAGGTCCGCTGTCTGTGCAGCTTTTCGACAGTTATTTGTTAACAGATGTCTACCACTGTCCTTTTTCCCACGGAAGCTGCAACCTGCTCAGGTCAGCTACAGCACCTTTAGTTAGCAACTGCTCGCTATGTACTTGGCTGTGAAACATATCCATCACCTTTTGGAAGCACGTCGTTTTATACTCTTGACAGATCACAAGCCACTGATGTACGCTTTCCGTTCTTCCTCGGACCACTACTCACCCCAAGAAACGCGCCATCTGGACTATCTTTCGCAGTTCTATTTAGATGTCCGTTATATCGGTGGTCCTAACGATGCTGTTGTCGATGTATTTTCCCGCGCTCACACGAAAACTATCATCGACACCCATCTACTTGGAGAGAATAGCGGCCACTCGAAACAATGATCCGGAGCTTGTCCAACTTCGATCAAACCCCTCATTAAAAGTCACACAGTTGCCCGTAGTTAACTGTGGCCCTTCAACCGGTAAGCCTAGACCCTTTGTCCCACGATCATTTCCTCGAGCCATTTTGTTCATTTTAATGGTCTTTCAAACTCAAGTATTCGCTCCACCGTAAAGTTCATAAACGACAGTTTCCTCTAGCACAACATGCGTTCAGACATTAGACTTGGGGCTAAACATTGTCGTAGTTACCAAATTAGTAAAGCTCATCTTCGCACAGTTACTACCCCAGGTACATTTTCACTGCTTGACGCACGTTTTAGACACGTACACGTATTTATTTTTGTCTCTTTACCTCCTTCCAACGGTTTTACTCATCTTCTAACATGTGTTGACCGCTTTCCCAGCTGGACACAAGTTGTTCATTTATGTGATACATCTATCGAATCTGTTTCTCGTGCTTTTGTCGTATCTTGGATTGCTCTATTTGGTGTTCCGTCCACCATCACTTTCGACAGAGGGACTCAGTTCAGTTCCACACTGTTCCGTGATCTGACTAGTTTATTAGATTTTACTCAGCTAACAATAACCGTGTACCAACCCGCTGCCAATGGCCTCGTCGATAGCTTTCATGGACAATTAAAAGCCGCCATCATGGCTAGTTCATCCGGTTCATGCTGGTCTGAGCATCTCCCCGCCATTTTCCTTGGCATTCGCAATACAACCAAAGTGGACATTGGATGTTGCCCTGCAGAACTCGTGTTTGACACGACCCTCAGATTACCTGGTGAGATGGTACTGTACTCTCGCACCACCGGAGAACTAGACCCCACGTCGTACGCTGAGTGTCTCAACCACCATTTTCGATCCAACCGACCAACGTCTACGAGAATTAATATAGGTAAACAACAAATCCACCCCGATTTGCACAAGTGTCGGTTGGATTTCATTCGCGTCGACTCCGTCCGACCTATGAAGGTCCGTACGATGTCTTATCACGGAAACCCAAGTATTTCGTGTTAAATAAGAATGGATCCCAAGAATCCGTGAGCATTAACCGACTCAAACCAGCTTACGTTAAACCTTCAGTTGATATAACAGCCCCTGTTTTCCCCTCAGAATAATCCGACCCTGACACATTACCCCTATCCAACAACATACTGATACCAGTACACCGAGTCCTCTGTGCCGTCCGACTACACGCAGCTCCACACAAACACTTTCTGGCCGTCTTGTTTCTCTTTCACATAAGCTTGCTCAGTACGTTCCGTAGGTACATTGTCTAGCGTTTGCTTTGTGCGCGCTCTACGGCGGAGTACTGTAGCGATTGTACCTAAGTTGCTAATTTCTTCGCGCATAAGGATATTCTATATGTGAGGTAAATCTGACTGACTGGGTATTCTATTTATAGGTTCCTCCATAAATATAATAGGAAGAATGGATCAAGCTTTTGAGACCTAGTAGAGAATAGAAATTTATTCAGATTACTTTCCGCACGCTGTGCAGGAAAACCAACGAAGACGTTTGCGATGGTCCTTCGAAAATTACGCAGGCAAATAATTGTGGTCTCATTGATGGAGATCGTTCAATACGTTAGGCGACCACGAGAACACGATCGAAGCAACATAGGTTCTAGTATAGCCGTGGCACATTATATCCAAAATGCAACACCGTGGATTGCATGTAAATAAATAAATAAATAAGTAAATGGCTCAATTTTGATTATCACAGGAACGCCTGCACATGCAAACTTATAGAATAATCACACGAATGACCGCAATTCAAATGAGATGTCGCAAGTATGCATGTAAAAATGTAGTATCTAGCCGCTAATGGTAACTTCTGGTTCTTGACTCGGTTGTGTTAGGAACGCAGATTGTTGAGTACCGATTATCCAGCACCGGTGAGCAGTTCTGATTTCGTCGAGGACACTTTAGCTCCAGTCTTCCAAGGGCATGCTGCTTAAACATTCAACCTTTGTTCTTGTATCAGAGTAGAGAATTTAGTGTGGCAATCAACAATAATCTCTGGAGTTCAAGTACTCCACAACGCTTCCTCGCTTTAGAGTTCAAGGCCCAAGTCTTTCGTTTCAAGTATCAATGGTGAATCATGCGTCTCGAGTAAACCGCTCCGGAACATCCGTGTAAAGTGCACAATTCCGGCAAGTAATTGACTAGCGGTTATCATGACGATGTTACTTCATGTTGTGTTCCACATGTTAGTCTTGGGAGTGAGTATAGCTTTACTTTCTGTTGTTCATCTGTCATTCTGAACGTAGGTGCGCTTGTGGAAATGTAGCTACTAATCAGGCTACAGGCGGAAACGCAAAAGTGCCTTCTAAAATTTGAATTAAAAATGGTCAATAATCGTAGCGCCGTTGACACGTGCTGCAGCTTTAACAACACCAACAAAGTCACTTCAACTTATTCGACTAAGCTAAGGAAGTCAACGCCAGAGAGCACATTCACAGTTTTAAATTTTGTGATACTTTTGCAGTAGAAGGAGTATTAAAAAGTCGCACTGAATACTACAATTCGAAAGCAGGATTATTATCAGCAATCAGAGTAACACAATGATGAACCGATAATCCCCGTTCTACGAAGCCATTTCTTTTTGATTCGTGTGCTGTGAATTCCTTGATCAACCAGTGCGCTCGACTCCGCCGACTGACACCCGGTAAGGAACTAACAATTAGGCATCCATTTACTTATAGCTGAAAAGACAAACTGACTGTGTTTGCTACCATACCACCTATCACAAGCCTGAGAGAGAGGGCTTCAATTAGTGTCCCAAACTACAATCAACCGTTTGAACCCCATACATACCAAACTACTTTTTCATGTTTATCGGTGGACTGATCGCCGCCGCAGGTCTTGCAATCCTTTCAACAGTTCAGCAACTTAGCCCAAATATGCCTGAAACCAGCGGCGTGTAATCTGACTGCACTCCCGCAAGTTCCTCCATTAGATGGGATGATGCCATTTGTCCAACCATTTACAAACAGTCAGTAAACCTGCCTAGGCCAAATGGATATGTTAGATTACCTCGCTTAAATGCTCGGTCTCTCAACAACACAATGCACCATCTACGTCCATTACTGTTGCTCTCTTGTCCTGACGTTGTACTTGTCACGGAAATTTAGGAAAACGAACATACTTCTGATACCCACGTTTACATCTCAAACTTCCGCAGCTTTAGCACTAGTCGCATATCCCTCCGTGGTGGCCGTTACCGTATATATGTGTTCAATAAGCACAATGCAACTTCTGCGTGCGACCCACATCCAAATGGGTTTGCTGATTCTGGATTAACATTCAAATAAAGTGCAAAACCATCCTTATTGGTTGTGTGTACAACCCAACACACTGCCGTAAGTCGGATATAGATAGCCTCGCGCAAGTCTTCTTATATGCCTCTGAGCATTCGGCAACTCAGAAATTACTCGTGGAGACTTTAATAAGTCTGGGATTTCCTGGTATCCACCAAGGTCCCCAGTAAAATATCTGCATTTTGTTTCAGCGATCCA
>CALYDF020003710.1:0-27294 GCA_944474145.2 Dicrocoelium dendriticum
TTTACGCGCCATATTTCTTTTTCATTATACACTGATGTTACTTATCAAAGTATTCATCTCGGCAGACGTTCGATAGATGACCCACACATATTTTAATTGCATCATATTCACCGCTACCATCCTACGGGACATGTCAAGCACTTGCTTTTATCTCGTGATAAATCATTTTTCATTGTGCATCCTCCGGTGGCTTCGATTCAATAAAGGGTACCTTAAATCGTAGTTCCGATGGCAGTGCATTGTGCATTTTATGCCAGTAACGCATTAAGTTCGCCGCCATCAGCTGGGACTGAACCACAAGTTTCAGTATCTTTGGACCATTACCTTTGTAATGAGGTGAAACGGGCAGTCTAGAAATCGACTGAAGGATGACGTCGCCTGCTGTTGGACAGGAACGATATGTTCTCCATGACGTGTCCCTGTGGCCAATCCAGCTCTGGGTCCAATTTCGGACGGGCGTGAAACCTCCTCTCTCTGTGGAAACCTGTTTGCAAGTCGTGGTTAAGGAGCACAGTTCGCGTAGAGTAGTGCAGAACGTTGATCACGCGTTGTCGGCTTTCAAGTGAGGTTCCTGTAACCACTTGTTTGCAGAAATGAGAGTGCTCAACTTTTCGTATTCAGTCCAGCGTTTCGTGTAAGTCAGCGTGCCGACAGATTTTTCGGCAAAACACACAAAGTCGTACCGGAGCACGCAGTGATCGCTTATCCCCAAAGGTGCATCATATTTTACGTGCTCAACCATCATTTCTTCGTTTGTGAGGATGAGGTACAGCAGAGATGGTTGGTTGTTGGTTCGGAATCTAGTTGGCTGACAGGTATGGTTGTATAGCGGGGCCTTGTGAAGAAGCTCACGGATGCTTGACACAAAGAAACCGATCGTCGGAACGGAGTTAAATAGATCGGGTAGATTGAAATCTCCCGGTGTGTGTGTCTGAGGAGCAGAATGAAGTGGATATCGTGCAAGTTTTTGCGTCATTCACGAAGTTGTTAGGGGAGCGATAAATGATACCAAGACAGCAGGAGTGTTTGGAAGTTAGTACGACTTCGCACCACATGGTGTCAGAAGACTGAAAAGCAGAGTGCCACGATGGTGCAACCGAGGGAGGTGCCGTAATACAGTGCGACACCACCACCTGGGGTTGCGCGATCGGAGCGGAGGACGGACATATGAGGAAGTTGGATTTGACCGTCGGTGACATCGCCGAACAGCCATGTTCCGTTATGACTAGTAGGTCCGCTGGCGTTGACAGAAGTCGAAAATGGAGTTCCGGAAGTTTGCGTAAGAGGCCCTGTGCATTCGTGTCAATGCAAGCAAGGTTTGTCTGCGTGACGAGTGCGGGAGTACTTACCGCGCTGCCGGCCAACTGGTGACCTGCAATACACCGTTTTTTGCTTGGAGAAATAGAGCCGTTAAGGTTGATGGAACTTGGGGATGCAGGGTGTGCATCATCGGAGCAGGGGTAGATAACTGCGTGAGGTTCGTTGGGGGCTGCCGATAGGGGTGTGTAGGCAAGCAGGTGACTCCACGCAGTGGGGCAGTTGGTTCGGTAGTGGACAATCTAGATACGGTTAGAGCAGCGTGTGGTGAAGGTATCGAGAGAGCTGCTGCTGCTGCTGCGGTGTGTGGCAGGCCGTGTCTCATTATCGAGTAACTTTCTGGACGCAAGCGGACATCTGGTGGTGCTCGTCTTTTATTAGCATACCAGAGGGTGAGGACATCGGTTGCCATGCTAGCGGTGAGGAAGGGCACTTTCAGGAGACGGTGGGTCGTTCCTGTATAACTTGTTGGACGGGGTAGGCGGTGAACGCCGTCGTGGTTACATTGACAATGGTCAGTATCTGCTGAAGAAACCGCCATTGGTCGCAGTCATGCTGCTGTCGCTGTTGTAAGGTTGCGTCAGGGGCATGCAGTTCTGGAACGCCGTGCACTATGATGGAGCAGGGTTGGGTGGGTGTCGCCGGCTGCTGTATGTGCGCTGCGCGCTCAGTCCAAGGGATGTCGGGGAAGATACGAATGTGGTAGGCGCCAAGGGAAGCGTTGCTTTGGAGGTGTGCAGACAGCAAAACATCCTCCATGGCCGTGCCTGGCTGCAAGTCAACACGAAAAAGTCTTGGCTTACTGGCGTTTGGAGGTGAAGGATGTCGAATCAATGTTCTGAGATTGCAGAGTTTAATCTCGGGAAGGTTTCGAGCGTCACAGATTGAGTTCCACGTGATAGAGTCATGGGAATGTCGATTCCGAAGTTGCGGGTCGATAGACTCTGGAACGTTCGTGCATATGACAGAGTTAGGGGTGGAGCCACGCGTTGCAGGTTTATTTGGACAGGAACGGGGCGGCAGTAGGCTTTCTAGGTGGGCGCGCCATCGTGGGGAGCGTTGTGCGTTGACAAGTGTTGGACGGTTTGGCATTCTGTAACAAGACAACATACGGGTCAGGAGGGTTGGAAATTGGCTGTTGTCGTTCGACTAGGCCATTGAATTTTTGCAGTACATTCCGCAACTGTCCTTCCAGATTGAGCAGATGTACATCTGTGCGGTTGGCGTTATCTGGCTTCTCGACCACTCATGATGACCGGAGCAACTGCGGTTGCGGCTTGGTGTGACGCGGTGAGGAGGACTGGTTAGCAGGGGACGAAACAAGCGAGCCCAACATAAGGCATGTGGTGAAGGAGCGGTCACTATGGATATCACACCCAGAATGCACAACGGCGGGGTGTCAAACCAAGTAGGTGCGGTGCAGTACGGTTTGCAGATGCGAGCGGCAGAATTCGATGTCGGTTACTTGGACTGAAGTGTCACCGGAAGCGTGAACACGGTGTAAAGCCATTGAGCATGTGATGCCTTCAGAACAAGGCACCACACCTCGAGCGCAAACCGAGCAATTGCTCAGAGGTTACATGGGACTATTGGGCGAAACCGAGCACGTCGGCATGGTCATGCGAATGATGAGTGTCACTCAATCCTGGAGAAATAGTTTACGGAGGAACGAATCCCGAAGGACCTCGGTATTCGCAGCCGTTTGAAACTTTCCTATCGGTGCATCAGCAATGATCTCCGGCAGGCTACTTCAATCATTCACTGCACGAATTGATATGGCAGCCTGCGGATGCACGTGAAGTATTCGGCTCTTGTCCAACTTCCATTTGTGGCCTCGAGTCGAGCTGTCCACGTTGAGCTTCTCCGGAGTCAGGTCAGGTCAGGTACGACGGACGATGTGTCGTTCGGTATTTATTATTTCTTGATTGCAGGGCAGGCTGAATTTCGGCGAGTCGTTGGAGCGGGCTTGTCGGACTACAAAAATACTCCCTAGCCCAGCAAAAGACCGATAAGACCTCAACCTCCGCTACTGCCAAACGGTGCGCTTGGGAGTGGTCTCTCCCCCCGCCGCACCCGTCCCCGCGCCAAAACTACCCTCGTCCTACGGAGGAACGACCAGCATTCGCGTCAGGATCTTGATGACTGCGCCGATCCTCGAAAACATTGCTCGTGTGGGCCAGTCGATCGAAGGGAAGGGTTGGGGCATGTAGAGACGAGAAAATAGAAACACACGCGCAGAAAACGCCAGAAAGAACGAACGTATGATCTGCGTGTTTAGATTTTTTGGTTTTTGAATATTTTTTAGAAAAAGCTTTTTCGGAAGTTTTTGATTTTTTTGTTTTCAAAACGTTAATCGACCAAAAACGGGGCAAATATATACAATATCTACAAACCTAAACGTATTTACACTGTACATAGTCGGAAAAACGAACGGGCTTACGCACCTCCCGACCACGGCGATTGGTCGTGGGAGGCGGCGGGCTAGATTCGGGAGATGTCGGGACGGCTGATGCTTGTAGACCGGGATCGTGGTCTGGTTGAACTACACTAGGATGCTGAAAGTTGGTGCGGTGAGTTGTGACGTCGCACGAAGCACTACTAGACGAAGTAGGCGAGGTGGTTTCTTCCATAAAGGCAGGCTTCAGACGGTCGATGGTGACGACTTCGCGTCGGCCACCGCGGTCAATAGTGTACGTCTTATTCGCACGGTGTAGCACTTTGAAAGGTCCTATGTACGGCGACTGAAGAGGCTGTCGAACACCGTCTGCGCGAAGAAGGACGTGTGAACACGTAGACAGCTTCTCGGGCACGTACACTGGTGTCTTCTGCGATCGAGGAGCGGGTGGACGTAGCTCACGCATCTGGTGAGCCAATCGATCGGTGTAACTTCCGTAGTCAAAAGAGGAAGTAGACGGGGCTGGTGCTACCAGCTGTCCGGGCAACCGCAGCGTGCAGCCGTAGACTAGCTGCGCTGGTGTTGCGTCGAAATCGGTTTTAACAGTGTTTCTTAAGCCTAGGAGGACGAGAGGAAGTGTTTCAGACCATGAAGGATCTGCGTGCGCACGTAGCGCTGCCTTCAATTGGCGGTGAAAACGCTCCACCATGCCGTTAGCGGCCGGATGATACGCCGTCGTCTGAACGTGGCGACAGCCTAAATCCTTAAGCAACGTGGCAAAAGTCGACGAGAAATGTGACCCTCGATCGGTGGTCACGATGGCGGGACAGCCGTATTGAGCTACCCAGCGCTCCAGAAAAGCTTTCGCTACCGTTTCCGAAGAGCAGTTAGGTATGGGAATAGCTTCCGGCCACCTAGTGAATCGATCGACACAGGTCAGTAGATATACAGAGCCTTTCGAAGGCGGCAGAGGACCTACGAGGTCGACGTGCACGTGGTGAAAACGTGCATCTGGCGTGGGAAATGTTCCTACTGGGCTTTTCGTGTGCTTATGCACTTTCGCGCGTTGACACGGAAGGCAAGCAGCTGCCCAAGTACGAACGTCACGATTGACATTGCGCCAGACGAACCGTGTGGTTACGAGTTTAACCGATGCACGAACGCCTGGATGAGACAAGCCGTGCAACGTGTCGAACACGGTCTGCCGAAACTCGCGTGGGACGACTGGGCGCGGCGTGCCCAGAGATAAATCGCAAAGTATAGTTCCGTCTGATGATGTCAGCGGAACGGGTCGTATGTCCAGTGAGGGAGACCTGCGTATTATATCAACCTCAGGATCATTGAGTTGCGCTGCGGCCATGGCTGTCAAGTCGATAGCGGTGCCGGCGTCCGCAGAGATCGCTTGAATTCGGGAAAGTGCGTCGGCGACAGTGTTGTGCACACCTGAGACATGTCGTATATCGGTCGTAAACTGAGCGATATAGTCTAGGTGGCGCGACTCTCTAGGAGAGTATCGGTCGGTAGTCGAGCTAAGCACGTAAGTCAGGGGTTTGTGGTCGGTGAAGACGGCAAAGAGCGGCCTTCTAAGACATGTCGGAAATGACGTATGGATAAATAAATGGCTAATAGTTCTCTACCGAAAGTACTGTAACGAGATTCGGCAGGTTGCAAACGTTTGGAGAAAAATGACAACGGCTGCCAAGCGTCACCTACCTTTTGTTGTAAGACCGCCCCAACTGCCACGTCAGAAGCGTCGGTACTGAGCGACAGTGGGGCTGCCGGGTCGTGATGCGCTATAGAAGCTATGTTGGCGATAGCTTCTTTCAAAGCCTGGAAGGTGGCGTGTGCTGCAGCAGGAAAATCGAATTTCTTAAGCTTCCCCCGGAGAAGGTCCGTGAGGGGTTGCATAAGCGAAGCGCAACTAGGTATGAAACGGCGATAAAAGTTGACGAGGCCATCAAAGCGTCTTAGCTGTTTGAAAGAGTGAGGCTCGGGGTAGTCGATGATGGCCTTAATTTTATCCTGTAGTGGCACGACGCCTGCAGGAGAGATATGGTGGCCGAGAAAACTGACCGAATCGACACCAAACGAACACTTTTCTGCGTTGATCGTCACCCCGTGTTGAGATAAACGATCAAAAAGCGTTCGAACGTGGCGTAAGTGCTCCTCGCGTGAGGAGCTCGCGATTAAGATGTCGTCGAGGTAGGCATAAGCGAAGTCTAGGCCGCGACAAACTTGGTCGATGAAGCGCTGAAAAGTTTGCGCGGCATTCTTTAGACCAAATGGCATGCGCAGAAACTCGAACAAACCAAATGGAGTCGTCACGGCAGTTTTAGCGATGTCCGCTTCGGCTACCGGAATTTGGTTGTAAGCACGCACCAAGTCGATTTTACTGAAAACGTTTTTACCTGCCAGACTGGCGATGAGGTCCACGATATGTGGGATCGGATAGCGATCAGGCGTGGTTACGTTGTTTAGAGACCGATAATCACTAAAGGACTCCAGTCCCCCATAGTCTTTTTCGGAACCATGTGGAGAGGTGATGCCCATGGGCTGCTGGATGGTCTTCTGATACCGATTTGAAACATGTTATCGAATTCAGCGCTTGCGGCACGTAATTTATCGGAGGCGAGTCGCCTTGGTCGGGCACTCGTTGGTGGATCGCGCGTGTCAATCTGACGAGCGACCTCTCTCGTGACTAGCGGAAGCTCTGCAGCTGGTCGTACCAGTCGCGGGTATTCAGACAGTAGGTTCGCATAATCTGAACGTACGTCGGCGATTCAGAAAACGCGACTGATTATCGGGCCCTCCGTAAGCACGTCTTCAACCCTTAGTTTAGTATGGCCGTCTAAAAGTCTGTGGCGACCAGCATCAACAAGCAACCCAAAATGTCGGAGGAAGTCGATACCGATAATTGCGAAGGGTACAGACGCAACCATGAAGACCCACTGAAAATCTCGGCGAAGATTGAGGTCCAGGTTCATCATGCGCTGACCGAATGAAGCTATCGGAGAACCGTTGGCCGCACGCAGGTTGTACGTAGGCTTTTAGTGCTTGTCGTTCGCGTTCGCAGGGATGACGCTGACTTCCGCTCCCGTGTCGATGAGGAACGTGATGGAAGAACGTCGATCCTTAAGGTAAAACAAGCGATTTGTTTAGTTATTGACGGATACGTTGGTCATGCTAGTATGCGGGCTATTCGCTTTCCTTGAAGCGACTGAGTCGTGCTTAATGCAGGGAGCCCGACAACATCTAGCTCTTCCACCATATTGGCGGTGATACCAACATAATTCTTCGACGGATTTGGTATTGTCGGACTGAGAATGTGCAGGGAAAAGGTTGCGCTTTTTTGTCGAACGAGACGTACTCGGTGCAGGCACAGACGAGCCGCAATGAACGGTAGCCAAAACGTGGTCTGCATCTGACCGTGGCACACGCTGCTTCGAAGTCTTCATTGCTGCTATCCCATTGCGAAGTAGCGCAATTTCCTCGTCTTTAGGGGCAGATCGGCCTGACGGCTTGGAGCAAATATGAGACTCGGTTTCCATCGGTGAAAATACGTCACCGGAGTTACTCGTCGTGTGCTGAAGAAGACGTTCGAACGCAGCGTCTGCTTTGGTAGCTAATTCTTTCAGGGGCGTATCCAGAAACATGGACAGCATAACCGACAACGGCTCTGGGAGACTGCAAACCACAGCTACTTATCCCTTCTTCGCTCAAGAATAAAGGACCAGCAATGCGCTGAATTTCGCGGAGCAACGCCGACGTCTTGCGATCTATCAGCTTGAGACCATTGCGTTGTTCAAATCGAGCTCGTGTGCTGGGTTGTAACTCCTTCAGAATCGCTTGCTTCATCGTTTCATACTTTGCTTCATTCGATGGGCAGAGTAGAATGTCCTCAACCAGCGTCACAACTGAGGAAGGAAAGCGTGGGAGGAGTTGATTGTACCTCGGACGGTCCGTCTTAATGCCCATATTTTCCAGTTCGATCTCGAATATCGCAAACCAAACCTCTGGGCTGTGTTCCATGAAAGTTGGAACAGCCAAAGTAAGCATGTTTACGTCGTGAAACGATTCAGATGTCTCTTTCGAAATGTAAATCGAAAAAAGCATGGATGAACAAACACACGATGAGACCAAAACAAATAGTTACACGTACATAATCAAGGGAAAAAAGCAACCCACCAAAAATTACAGATGACGAATTAATTAACGGACTACAAGTAGGTTGAAATTATACTGCTCGGTTTCGTACAACAAGCTGTTGCGTGTTGCTAATGAGACATTGAGTGATGAAGTTCAAGTTCAAATGGGCCTGGAACGATAGGATTATCCTGTGAGTGTTCCTTCTTCAGCGGGTCGTTGAACCAGGAGTTGGCAGACTTTGAAATACTGATGGACCTTAAACAAAGACCGCATCACACCATGTCCAACCAATTAATGCCCACGTATCCTGCCCTAGTAGTCCCTGCTGGGCCGGTTACGTGAAGTAAGAAAGAGAAAAAGTAAACTCAGAAGGCAAAAAGAGAAAGTGGGAAGAGCTAAGCAAGTAGAATACCAAGATATTTGAGTCATTAAAAAAGGACTGAAATGTGGAGGTGAGTCAGTTAGGAAAAAGGGAAGCTTTGGTGTTGCCACCCAAGAGCATTGAGCTGGCTCGAGAAACCCTTAACCGTAGGTTCCCTAACCACGTGATCATAGAGTTCATAGAGTTGTAGAGAGCAGAACGGAAAACCCGTGTCAGCTCCGTCACCGTTCCGTTCATTGGCTGGATGACACATGTCGATAAACTGTGTTCCCTGAGGGATTGTTACAGCTACAGTAAAAACAGCGGAATTCAGGCACGCTCAGCGTGTACTTGTCCAATCGTTCTTTAAAACGTTCCTCTGTCTGGGCACTTACCACACATTCGTGGAGATTATTCCACTCATTTACAACCCGTGTGGATAACGCGACATCGGACCGGATATGGTTCCTTCGAGGTTTAAAATGCTTCAAGCTGTGGCCCCTTGTTGAACAATCTGTGTTGAGCTGGAATAGCTACTGCACCTCCTTCCCCAAATCGCCCCTTAAAATGCGTCTAGTATAAATCAGATCACCACGGCGACGGCGGTAGTGCAGAGTAAATAAGTGCTTACATTGGACACGAAGGGGATAAGGTAAAACACGTAACATAGGCACAGAACCTTATTAATCAACTCACATCCACATTTCTTGAGAGGTGAATGGCAGGTAGTCCGTATTCCATTATTGGACGAACGTGGGAGGAAAACAGGAGCCTGAAGTTCTGCGGTGTCAATTTGTAGAACGATCTTCGTATGGCACAGAGCATCCTGTTGACAGATGGTACCTTTCGCAACGTGTCCTGGGTTGTTCTTAGATTTGGACAAACAAGTACACCCAAATCCTTCTCACCAACCACATTCTTCAGCAGAAAACAACCAATGTGGTAAGCACCGGAAGGTTCTTGATCACCGATTGGGAGAACACAGCACTTTTCACCATTGATAGGCATTTGCCACTTGACAGACCAATCGTGTAGCAGATCGAGCGTCAGTTGCAAGTTGTCAGCATCTTCAAGCCTGGATACTTCCGACCACAGTTTCAGATTACCTGCATGGATCAAGCAGTCGATTTGGAGCACCTCCGGGAGATCGTTGATAAACATTTTGAATAGTTCGGGACCAAGAACGGAGCCTTGTGAAACCCCACTGGTCATAAGAACAGGATCAGAGTCAACTTCGTTAACCTTCACCTTCATACTACGGTCACCTAGGAAATCAGCGATCCAGGAGAGAAAATTACCAGCGATGCCAATCTGCCGAAGTTTGATAAGGAGTCGCTTGTGTGGAACCCTATCGAACGCATTGTTAAAATCCACAAAAACTACATCGACACGATGGTCAGCATCCACTGACTTCGCCCACTTTTCTCGGGCAACAAGCCGATTGGTAATGCAAGAGTGGGCCCTCCGAAATCCGTGCTGAGTAGGTGGGGTGACGTCCAATTTCTCAAAGTGAAGATGCAAGGTCTGTTCCAAAATCCTTTCCATGATTTTACAGAGGATTGCTGACTGGCAAATCGGTCGGTAGTTCACTGGATCTTGGCGATTCCCAAGTTTGTTCATCGGTTTCACAACATTTGCTTTACATTTAGTTGGGCGAAGACCTGCTTCAAGTGCGCTTCGAAATAGTTGACAAATAGGTGCAGCAATTAACTCCACCACCCCCTTGAGGAACAAGGGATGTAAGCCATCGGGACCCGGTGAAGAATTCGAGTTCAAGTCGAGAAGCAGTTCCAGTACTCTGTCAGTGGTAATTTCGACATGCTCTAAAGGAGAGGGGTGACTGGGAGAATCCTCAACAACTAACGGCGCCTCCGTCGTATACACAGAGGAATATTGCGAAGCTAGTAGACAAACTTTCGCCATGTCATCATGAAGCGAAACCGAAGAGACTCATATCGAAAGGCATTTGCGGGTTAGGAGAATGTCATCGGGTAGTAAAAATCGGTCTGGCTTGTTCGCACTGTTTAGCATGGTGCCATACGAAATGTGCAAATGTGTCCCAACAACAGTTACGGGAGCGAAATAGCTCCCAAGATGCATTTTGGTTCTGTACTGCGTGTTCCACCATCCCCCTCGTTAAGTGCTTGCTTATCCTAGCTGAGAAATGCGACCATTTAATCGCAGAAGCCGAGCAGAGGAGAAACAATAAGCTTACTTCAATGGAAGCGAGTATGGACCACAGAAGCGTAGCGGCTGCTAAGCAACGGAATGCTGAACAAATCGCTTCGCCTGCACCGCAATCAGCCATGTCTCCATCTCCGTTGTCTTCTCCAACTTTGGTAGAACGCCGGGCGAAAACAGACTGTACCTACGTGAATCAAGCAGTACTCACAGCAAAGAAAATCAGGCACCATTCCAAACGTCTGGTTAAGCAAATTCCACTAGACCTGACATCTAGTATTAACAAGGATGGAGCAGCCAAACACCAACCCTTGGTACCTGTAGCTCAAATATCTCTTGTCGAGACTAAGCTTCCCATAACATCGGTTACATATGCAGAGATTGCTGCAAGGGTCCACCGAGAGGCCGCCGTTGCGTCCTCTTCCATTGTAAACACCGTTAACGCAAATGGAGCGAAAAACAGCAAACAATCACTTGTCAACAAGTCAAGACAAATGAGTACCATACCTTGTAGATCGATTAAAAAGGGATCCAACAACAGTGCCCGGACTGTTGTATGCTCAAATGTCCCTGAATCTACCGCCATCACATTGCGGGATAAGTTATCAGACGACCAAGACCAATGGAACTCATTGTGTATGCAGATGAGTATCAAAGCCAAGCCCATAAACTTGTTACGAATTGCTCGTCATCCGAACTCGCCACACTATGGTGAACCCAGACTTATTCGAGTAACTCTAGAATCCTCCACCGACTTGGAAAATGTTTTGCTCTCCACAAGCGCGCTAAAACACGAATCCTGTGGGATACGTATCTATCCTGATGTCCCTTGGAGCGCGCGACAACCAAAACGAAACACCGAAGAGGGGCACAGCAAGCAAGACCGCCTAAACACAGTCTTCATACATGGCGTGCCAAAACATCCTTCTAACCATGTTCCAGATACCGGAAAGCACGATTTAGAACAGTGGCGGTTCATTCGTGAAACACTTTCTTTGGATGATGTTGTGGCACTTTCGCTAACCAGGATACCTCTCTCATCGAATTATAGAGGATGCGGCCCTAGAATCCTAAAACTTGTGGTTCAGTCAGAGCAACAAGCAAAGGATGTTTTGGATCGATGGCGGAGAAATCGGAAACATCTTCCTTCCGAAATTCGGTTAAAGGTCGCAAACACTTTGCACAGCTCAAGTATTAAAGCAACTGAAGCAGTAAGCATCCTGACGAATGTACAGAAGTGTAACTTGACTACTGCTTTAATTGACTCTGGAGTAGGTCTAAACGAAGGTTGGGACGTATCTTGGCCGAATCAAGTTGCAAACGAGGTATCATCGACCCATCAAAAAAAAACGAATAACTGCCGACCTCCCATCGGTCGGCATTCTCCCACACGTGACCGCTTCACCTCTCTGCGGGCTCCTAGAGACCGAGAAACTGGCCTGCTTGTATACAAATGCTCAGGATCTTTCTAACAAACTGGCTGAATTGAAAGATCGCCAAGCTTCCGGCTCGTATGATGTCATTGGTATCGCCGAAACATGGTTGCACACGGAAATGACGGACGCTGAAGTTTCGCTACCGGGCATGTCGCTGATCCGGAACGACAGGCTCACAAAAGGAGGAGTGGTAATTCTGTATTACCGAAAAGATTTACAGTGCGAAGCCGTGGAGGATTCAGACTCGCCGTTCCCCGACTCTCTTTGGTGCCGATTGCAGTTAAAAGGCAGGGACGCTTGCCTTATTAACCTGGTGTACCGCGCCCCTAACTCAACATCCGAAACCGACTGCCACCTAATGGCTGCTTTAAGGTGCAGTTTACAACAAAGTACACTCACATTCTTATCATGGGTGATTTTAACGTACATTGTTTAGAAGCCCCTGCCACTATCGGAGAACAATTCAAAACCGATTTACAAGATCTAGTAACTACTGCTCCTCTTTACAACCACATCACTTTGCCCACTCGGTTCAGAACTGGCAACCGGCCATCTGTGTTGCATCTTGTGCTTACCAACGAGGAGCATATGATTGATGCGTTGGTTTTAGACTGCCCGTTGGGTCGCAGTGATCACGCAGTGATCAGTGTCAACTTCGTCTGCTATGCAGAATATCGGAATGATAATGATGAGACTGTGCGAACCATCACAAGGTACGACCGACTCGCCCAGCTAGTCAGCGCCACAACATGGTCTTTCCTCGAAGAAGAACCCCCGGAAGTCGCCTGGCTCGAGTTCGTCAACACATTCAGTCAGCTGATTGCACAGGCTTCAGAGATAAAAGCTTGCAATAAGTGAAAATCCGTTTCTTTCGTTAGGAGCAGAACCCGAAAATGGATGACAGTACGCAACGCAGCATGGCGAGTGTGCAGAGAAGCTCCAGCACCAGAAACTTGGGACAACTACGTAGCCCAACGTAACCACTGCACGCAACTTTTAAGAGAAGACAAATCCGCCTATCAGCAGAACATCGCAAAAACCTTCAGTGCTAACCATAAACTGCTGTACAAGCACGTTAATAGCCTATGAAAGGTGAGGTAAGGATTTCCTCCACTCAAGACGGCTGATGGCCCAACAAAAACGTCTATGGAAGCTGCAAACGCGCTGCAGATGTAATACGCCCCCACGTTTCAAGGAGCCTTGCCACCAAGCGATCTACCAAGCTTTGTATTCTGCTCGCCAGGACTAACCAACATCAATTTTATCGCAGAGGCTGTACTGCAAAAGCTGACTTCTCTACGCAGACACAGCTCGCCGGGTGTCGACGCCATTCGTCCTGAGGCATTTGGAGTAGCAGCAAATCAACTGGCCAGACATTTAGCTCAGTTTTTACAGCACTGCTAAAACCAGAACCAAGTTCCCGCCATGTGGAAGCTTGGAATAAAAAGCCCGATTCACAAAGGTGGAAGCAGATCTGATCCCTCCAACTACCGCCCAGTAACCCTTCTTCCTATACTCTCCAAGGTCATGGAATACATAGTTGCCGATGCACTGGTGTGCTATCTGAAAAACTGCAACCTCATCACTCCTGAACAGCACGGCTTCCGTCGACAGCGGTCATGTACAACTAATTTACTCATTGCACGCAGTAGTTGGACCGAGGCAGCCGACGCTAGAGAAGGTGTTGATGTGATCTACCTGGATTTTTCCAAGGCTTTCGATCGTCTAGACCATCGGATACTTCTATCCAAGCCGCAGCATTACGGGATCGGCGACCCTCTTTTAAGCTGGATCGCCAACTTTCTATTTCAAAGGCAATTAGTGGTCAGAGTTCGGAGCTCTTTATCGGACCCCATACAAGTTAAGTGTGGTGTGCCGCAAGGCTCGGTTCTAGGTCCACGTTTGTTTTTGGTGTTTATTCATGACCTTGCACAGGGAATCGCTTCAAACTTCCTAATGTTTTCCGACGATATAAAGATCTGGTGCAGGATCCAATCGAACGCCGACCAACATGTGCTCCAAAGTGACTTAGATACAGTGTATCAATGGTCGATCCAAAACTTATTGCATTTCAACGTCAGTAAATGCAAGGTGCTTTCCATCCGACATCACGGCAGCTACTCACACCGACTCGGAACGGACGTACTGCAACAATCAACTCTCGAACGTGACTTGGGTGTTCTGGTTCAAGATGACTTGGGTTGCTCCAGACAATTCGAAAAGGCCTCGAAGACCGGGAACCAACAAGTCGGGCTGTTGAGGCGGGCGTTTGGACAAATAAACAGCTCCATATTTCGACAAATGCTCAGTGCGTATGTTCGCCCCCATGTCGAATACGCAATTCAAGCCTGGCATCCATGGCTGAAACACGACCTTAATGCACTGGAGCAGCCTCAACGCCGGGCATCTAAGAACGCAATTGGAATGCGCAATCAGTCCTACCAGGAGAGGCTGCGACGACTAGGATTGTTCAGTGGAAGCTATCGCAGGCTACGAGGCGACCTGATTATGACATACTTGATTCTGCGAGACCCACATCATGTGTGCCGCCCTTTACTGCAACTCAGCAGCAATACAAACCTGAGGGGCCCCTCATTAAAACTCGTAGAACAATACAGTCGTCTGGAGTGCCGCAGAAATTTCTTTCCCGTCCGTGTCTGTCACCCGTGGAATGCTCTCCCAGAATCGGTCGTCTCTGCACCGACACTAACAATAGTTTAAAAGACAGTTGGACGATGCACTCATCCACTTACACTTTGTTACTTAACACTATGTCTCCATCCTACACCTGGAGTTTACCCTGGAAATTATTTGTTGTTAACCTTGGGTGTTGTGAATCTAAGTGGATCGCAGGACTGCAGCGAAGCAAACGATAAGTCCTTATTTTCGTATTTAAAGTGTTTAACTATTTTACTATCCTTTTCATCATAATTATTATGTTGATATCCCTGCAACTATCCAACGGGACTTGTAAAGCAACGCTTCTTAACCCGTATAAATTCATTGTTCATTGTCATCTTTGCTTGAGTACAGTGCAAGTGTACCGTTGCCAGCTTTGGTGCTTCTTTTTAGGTATGCGAAAAGCTTGCGGATTAATCGCATATTGCTCGGCCAGATGCTGCTCATATAATTCCTGTTTCTCACGCTTTGTCAGGGTGCATAACTTTCTAACCTCTTTGTAATAAGCGTTATCTTGTGTCGTCTGAGTGAACTTGGACCGGCCGTAAAGTTTTCGCCTTCTCAGCATAAGCGATTGGATTTCCTGATCTATCCATGGGGGCCCTTAGGAGAAAGATCGTTTTGTGACCCTTGGAACAACCCGGTCAATGATAAACATCACCTTGGAGCACAGAAGGTCCCAAGCAGCATCGAACTCCAAACGATGATGGATGTTCCAGTCCATGAAGCTAAAAGCTAATTTTAAGCCGGGGGGGGTCGTCTAGCCAGAAATTTCGTCGTTGCGCTCCCTGGACATTGATAACTAACTGTCGTGTCCACAAAAAGGAGACTACATAGTGATCACTTTTGCTAAGAGGCTGAAGAATGGCTAGAGCGAAGACATCTGATGAGCCAGGTGTGAGCGCAAGATCAAGGATGTTTGGCACATTGCCTGGAACAAAACGGGTAGGTTATAAAACGTGTTGTATTAGATTACATTCGAGGACTTTTCTAATAAACGAGTGTCAAAAGAATCTGGAGAGGAATTGCGATGAAGCGCATCCCAGTCTACGACCGGAACGTTGAAGTCACCCAGAGCAACATCGCCCCCGGATCTCTTTACTACATGATCTGCACGGGATAGTTGATATCCTGGAATAAATACCTCCGAGTGGAATATCCGAGGATAGCCAAGTCTCCGTAAAAGCCATCAGATCGGATTCTTGCTTCGAGGTCATGAGTAGAATCTCATCTAATTTGTTTCTCAAACTACGCACGTTCGCCGATATCACACGCAATCCACTCCTGATTCTCAGTGCACCGGAAGAACGAAGATTGGTCTCCACCAAGTCCTCGGGATTCCTTTTACTACTCGAAAATCCACAATGTGCAGGTCGCTTTCAGCTGCTGCCCGTCGGAATCGTAGTTCGTCAACTGCCTGCTTCATTTTAACTCGATCTTCTGGGGAGAGATCTCACAAAACACAGAATGTTTCTCCTTTCAAACTTGAGGTTTGCTGGAGGATACGGCGGCATTCCTCTACATCTTGACAGACCATCATTAGGGGGTGAATTTTCAAAGAGTCATCCTGCTTCCTGCTGGGGCGAAAAGCGGAAACGAAGTTTATGCCCTTTCTCCAGTATCGAACATTAAAGAAACCATCCGTCTCAGAAATGTTTGGTCCTCCAATATCCTTTCAGCCAAGGATTCCTTATTAGACTCAGGGGGTTTACGGTGATCAGAGATCGTTCCCACCCGGGAAATCGTTTTTTGTTTTGATGCGACTTTTTCGGGTAAGGCTTTGAATTAATTACATTCTCAAACTGATTCACGTATTTCAACCGTGGCTGAGAAGAGTTCGGATTAGACCTATATTTTGCAACCTTCTTCGTCTTCACATTATTTAGCGGAGTTTCTGGAATCATGGGGATTGGAGTTACGCTGCTGCCCGCTACCACTGCATAAGTCCTTTCCTTGCGTTCATTCAACTGCCGGTCAATGGACGATGGTACTGGGGACGAAACTGAAAAAACAAGAGTATGCTTTCCATGGGATATAACCGGGCCAGAGGAAGATGAAGGCAAGAGAGGGAGCAGCCAATCATCCCTTTTCTTTTGCAAAGAATGCAGGCATAAGGGACATGGAATGATTGGAGATAGGCCATTCGAAACAGGCCTGACACTCAGCCCAGCCCGACAAGGATCAAAAATAAAGACGATGACTGAGGAAGGGGTCCTTTGCAGTGGATCGTACAGATCTGGACCGATGTTACATCATGCAATGTGCAGCCACCCTTCTCAGAAAAGATATTAAACAGGCTTCGAGCGGGAAGTGACTGCCTTACAACAATCCAGAAATTTTGAGGCCATTGTAGCTCTTATTCAGTAAATTCAGAATGTATCCTCAAGACGAGAACGAAACGCAACGGAGCTGGCTACCTGAGTGATTTGGAAGCGAATTCCAGCCATCTATAACGGCGCAACAGATGAGTTTCCGTCGTCATCCTATCAGACCGTGGTTTATGCAGTTTTAATGGGTGACAGCGGAGAGTAGACAACCTAGCAAGACTAAATAGCCCTAACAAGTCCGCGCCGACCTTACCCGTCAAAATACGATAAGTGAAAATCAAGTCCCATCTTATCCTTCGGTAGTGCTTTGAGTACACCCCAAACTGAGCAAGCGTTCACGATTCGCCTGTCTCCGTAGACCCAGCACTAACCGACTGCTCACTCGTAACACCCTCTCCAAGTCTATTTTGTCTCGGATAAGACATGGTGGACAAGCTTGGATACAAGATTTCAGGTGGGGTCGGACGAATGTCGAGAATAGCTTCACAAACAAATTGGGCGTCAGGATACCAAAAGAGCGGCGGATAAACGACGTCATACGAAACCCCCGAGAAGCAGCCTTCTTCCAATTGTCGCCAGAATGAAGTGCTGATGAGTGTATGACAAACAAATTAACCTTCTGAGTGACGAGTTCATCACTGTCGACAACTGGATCTCACTACCGCCATAACCTTTCGGTGCTGTTTGTCGACAACGGAAAACGTGCGCAACGGTTTCATTATATTGTAGTTACACTACTAACAAACTTTAAGTAGACAGTTTTAAAAAATAATTTCATGCAGGATTTCAAAATAGCAGGGAAAACGTTGGAAACAGGATACGTTAAATTCAGGTATTTCTTGTGTTATCGTCAGCCGTTTACACACACTGGTGAAATTATCGCGTTGCGTACATAAGGGGGAAGCAATGTACAAGTTCATTCAGTTCAAAGGAAAACGATCAACAACCTCACCAAGGTAGGGCGAGGTTGACGGTAAGTTCAGTCTGCTTGCACAATTTGGGCTTAAGCCGCCAAATAGCTGAGGCTTCGGCAAACTGAGGCAATCGGGCATTGACCTGTAGGTTAATTCTTTTAAACAATTCATGAGGACATTGACACGTTGTGCAATCCAGGACGGGTTGAGCAATAGAGCTAGCCAGGAGGTTGGGACCGTAACGACCATGTTTCGTAGAATGCGCTCTGAAATCCTAGTGGATATTCTCCTCTCAGTTCGGCCAAGGTACTTGCTGCCACAAGTACAGTGGTATAGATAGATATAAGAGGCCGTAACGTGAAGGTGTGGAAAATCTGATAGACAACACCCACTTTTTGGATGTACACCTGAAGAGGAATGCAGAAGGCACGCACACTCGATGTGTGTATCGGAAGCCTACTTAGACAGGACAATATCTGAACTTCAACATTTTCTGTCCTATAAATTATAAACGTAGCGAGGAGGATTTAATAGTTTGGCCAGCCACCGAGCGACATTGTGATAAGGTGAATTGTTCCTGCACATAATCGGACGTAGCGGAAATCCTGCTTTGTGTAACTTGGGAGCGCCTCTCATTCTAGGTGTCTGTGTCCCGGTCGGTTTTAAATGCCTGTACTGCGACTCACTGATGTAATCATGTGGAGTTTGCTTGCCACATACTTCTCCACCAAGATGTTTTTTCCGGTGTATTATCTAGCTGGAACTTCAGAGTGTCTCCCAGAATGGACTCCATGTTCGAAATGTGGTCAAGCTTGTTCATTACTACAATGCCCGCTCCTTTATCCGGCTGCAGGAACATTACGTACTTCATTTGTTTCAACTCCTTGATCGCCGTATCGTGTTCAGATTCCAGACAGCCCCTCTGACTTGTCGGCGTACACAGGAACTGGTTCGCAATATCTACCAATTTCGCCCGAAACCAACCCGCATCTTCCGTCGATTTTGGCGTGAGGTCACTGAGCTGTTCATTCAGATATTCAAAACGCGCCTGCGTTGTGACCTTGTCTAGCGCTTTTGGCGGCAGTTGGTATTTTATTCCAAGCGAGAGAACTTCCAATTGATTGCGCGTGAACTGAGCAGAGGACAAATTGTATACGTAGTTCAAGCAATCAGTAGGAAAGGAAGCATTGGTGGCTTTAGTAAGAGAACCCTGCAGACTGCGCACTGTTTTTGCTTTCGTGCGACAAAGAACTTCAGCGGAAAAGGCCTCAAATTTTACTCGACAAACCAACAGCAACTCATTGAGTGTGCACGCGAATCGTCTTTGCCTCTCGAGAAATTTCCGTTCTCGTTCAAGGCAGGCGTCGATATGCGCCGACGCGATCCTGACCAGATTGGTGTTGTTTATCGGTAATCTGTTCCTATACAAGGTCTTGGCGCGGCGGGAAGGAACCTGAGCGGATAAATTCCTCAAAAAACTTCACACGGACGCGTTCAACAGCTAACTTGCAGCGCAGAGACAACAATAGGTCTAATGCTCTCGCAACGGTAGCGGGGAGTCTTCTTTTCAGAAAAGTAGAACAGTGGGTCACCTTCAGCCATTTCGTTAAAGCAGAGAGAAGACAGAGTTAGCGATATGTCAACATTTAAATTGTTCCATTCAGTCGCAAACACAATACGAGCAGAAACACACAAGGGATTATATACATGGAAAAAATAAGCATCACCAATCAAAATGTCACAGTCAAGACCATGGCAACGAGCATTAGTCCGCTCTGCCTTCACAAGAGCTCGTAAAATTTGTTCCGAAGATACGACCGATAGTGAAGTAGAACGCGTGTCATCAACACTACAGAAAAATGAATACCCCGCATGATGCATAGCTCGGTATGCAAGCGCAGCAAATAGTAAGAAGCCTTTGATAAGTGTCCCCAGGAAAAAAGTGTTCATTACGCTGCCATTTTAAGGCGATCAAAACGATAGAAGATTCCAGCACCGTCTCCGCAGGCAATTGGGAAATGTTATAACGCGGCCGAACTGGCGTTATTGCATCAAGTTAGGAAATAGCTCTGCAAATCCAATCGAGACAACCCACACCCCCACGTTACCGCCTCATGTGTTTGTCTCTTCCACTATACTTGTGGCAGCAAGTACCTTGGCCGAACTGAGAGGAGAATATCCACTAGGATTTCAGAGCGCATTCTACGAAACATGGTCGTTACGGTCCCAACCTCCTGGCTAGCTCTATTGCTCAACCCGTCCTGGATTGCACAACGTGTCAATGTCCTCATGAATTGTTTAAAAGAATTAACCTACAGGTCAATGCCCGATTGCCTCAGTTTGCCGAAGCCTCAGCTATTTGGCGGCTTAAGCCCAAATTGTGCAAGCAGACTGAACTTACCGTCAACCTCGCCCTACCTTGGTGAGGTTGTTGATCGTTTTCCTTTGAACTGAATGAACTTGTACATTGCTTTCCCCTTTTGTACGCAACGCGATAATTTCACCAGTGTGTGTAAACGGCTGACGATAACACAAGAAATAGCTGAATTCAGCGCCTCTTGTTTCAATGTTTTTTCTTATCCTTATAAGTAGTAAGTTCCTCCAGCGGTTTCATTGGATGAGGTCTGGTATATAACACGGATGTATTCTGGATATGACAACCTCGCTATGGCTTTAAATACCGCTGCTACCCATACGCTCGTTGAGACCGCCAGTGTTCCTGCCACACCCGACCGATACACGGTTTGCGTTGCCAGTCAGTTTGTTGAGGGTGTGAGCAGCCGCCTGTATAGCAACGCCCACGAACTGGTGTACTACATCAAGCGGTTCGAGAGAATCTACGAGTCATACCAAAGTGTTTGAGCGTCTAAAGCAGATGCCTCCGGCGAGAAGACACTGATAAAGTATCAGTGCCACCGGAAAGGGTTGCCCGCCATCCTAACGAAGGTAAAAGACGAAGACTATTGGATCACAAACATTGCGGGGCGTATTTCAATGTTGGTAGGCTGGGGACTTCGTTCAGAATAACCAGGTTCCACATGGTGCATAACCACGAACTTCTGGGAGACGAAGCATTAAAGTGGTTCAGTAGAAACCGTCGGTTAGAGCCGGAAGAGCTGGAGATAATCAGGCCAATGCTTGAATGCCGAAGCCGATGTTTCAACATCCGGTTCTACGTCCGATCGAAGTTCGGAAAATACCTGACGAACGCGGACGTCGGCAACCTTCGAGCGAGGCACATGTTCGGGCGCAACAATCCAGGTAACGTGTTTTTCGATTGGGTAGCTTAAAATGCACTGTTTTAGGATATATACTGGACATGGAATCACAGTTTAACCAGCGAGGGCGAGCCCGGTGTTTGCGCGACGAAAACAATCGGATCACGCAATTCGTCTACTCCACACCCGAGATGCTGGAACTGTACTCCCGGTTTCCCGACTTTTTGCTTATTGATAGCACCTTCTCCACTAACCAACAGAGATATTTTTATACCAACTGCTTATAGTCGATGGCTGTCGAAAACGTCTGCCGGTTGCCATTGCTTTTCTCTGGCGGGAGACGGAGACTGACGTCAGAACCTTCCTCCTCACGTTTATGGAGTTTGTAGGTGGTGCTTCTGGCGTCAAGTGCATCATGTCCGATGGTGCACTGGCCATTGCGAACGCTGTACATAACGTCTTTCCTTCCGCACATCATTTCTTATGTCGCATCCATATAATTAGAAATGTTATCAAACGTTTTCCGCAATCCACTTCATTCAGACGTTTTTCATCGCGATGTACACGTTCAACTTTGGAAATATTTAGCTAATTTGGAACTCATTCGTAATAATGATCAACCTTTCTTCCACTATATCAGTTCCTTCATTCTGCCCAACGCCTGCAGATGGGCCAACAGCAGGATGCCTGGTGCTGCAACATACGGCATACACGACACGAATATGGTGGAGTCCATGCATCGCTGCTTAAAGATGGAACTGCTGAATGGGCGAATTGGATTATGGGAAGCCATACGAGTGTCACGGATGAGCGCGACGTATTTGATATGGAACCGACAGAAAGCGATATCGGATGCATCTCGTCGCGACCTGCGTATTGTCGGTCATCCGGAGTTGGACCGCTTGTGCCGCCGATTGATGCCGTACGCTATTTTCGTGATAGCGTCTGACTTGAGTTCAACGTATCCGGTTGTGGTTCTCAGCAGCGGTGAGCATGCAACTGTTTTCAGCGATCGTCGACTGGAGACGGTGAACCACGACAGCCGTACGTGCACATGCAAAACTAACGTCGGATTTGGACTTCCATGCAGACACCTGCTGCAGTTCGTACAGCTTAACAGCGTGGATGTCAACGAACTGCCGGTCAGCCGACGGTGGACGAGAGCGAATAATGGGGCACTTGCGGTTTCAATCGCGCCGTTGGACGCGCCAATAATCGGAAGGCAAGAACCGAGCGCCATTTTGGATATGGCTTTGAACGACCTACGTGCACTGTATCAGCGACTGCAGCCAGCGCACTTCGCTCTGTATGCCGCGTGGCAACGTAGTTTTGTTCAACAAGCCGGCCCGCAAGAAATGCCTCCGTTCACCTTCCCCTCCAGTGCACCTGGCCACGGACACAAACATTGCCGATTACAACCAGCTGCCGGAGTCCACATTTCTGAACTTGGACGCTGCAGCTCTCCATCTGTCGGCATTGCCGGAGGGGCTTGTCACATCGGCCACCGATAACGCGGTTTTAGCGACGAATGGAATGTGGCAATTGCAAGCTCGGATGAAGAAGGCACTATACCAGCGGTTCTACCTGGTGCACAGCCGACGGCGGCTGTTTACGACGCAAGGCATGAACCCCGGAACGCAACAGCTGGCGAACAAACCAACCATCCAAGTTTGCAAGATTTGGTGATCGATGAAGATATATGCGCAGAATGCGGCTTACAAGATCCGGAAGAAAACGAGGGGCGAACAATACACTGGGTTCAATGCCCGTATTGTACACGTTGGTATCATCGAAGCTGTCTTCTGCAGCCCCCATAATAACTGTTTTCTGGTGCTTTTTCTGCGAACAGATATTTGAATGACACTGCGCAGTGAGTTGGTGGCCTTTTGCAGGCCCGACATGTCAACTTGTTTTTCCTGTTCTGCTTAGCTGCATGTGCGCTAATGATATCGTTAAATATCCGCCACTTTACTAATAATTTCATTGCCATGTAACAATGAACGCGGATGTAATTTCTTCTTCTGTTTACGTCCACCGCATAAAGCGAACCCCTCGTCAACGTGGTGCGGTGGTGTAATCAGTTGTTAATTGGGCCAACATGTCTCCGGTTGTTTTCATATGGGTGAATAATGCTAGATAATAATCCATATATGATTTGTCTATCCTTCCAGGGTATCAACGAATGGGATGAAAGGAAGTATGAAGACAAAAACCCCGGTGTGCAGTGTAAAACGAATGGAACGCTTATGATGAACCTGTACGTTTCGCCATACTATCGTCTTGTGCAATGTACGCACATAATACACATTGTAAATAAATAAATAAATGGTTTATTCTCGAATTTATCGAGGCACAGCAAATCAGGCATGATCAAAATTTACAGGCAGTTATGTTTCGCAACAGACACGTTGCTATGTATGTAATCGGCAGTGGCCGAAAGATGTACTGGCTGCGGAGATTGAGGAAGTAATCATGAGAAATGAAGTCGTCAATGGATGACGATACTTTGGGTTCAAGTGCGCATAGTGCAAACAGTCAAGGCACGATAAGTGTAGGGAAAACGGTATATGTAGACAGAGAGTATCTTATTCTTGTACGTGTCAAGAAGATATTGAAATATGGCTCTTGTCGACTTGCCAGTATGTAGTTCTGGGCAGTGACTTGATTCAGTGGCGAGTCACATCCGCCGTGGTCGACGCGAAGTCGTCACCATCGACCGTCTAAAGCCCGCCTTTATGGAAGAAACCACCTCGCGTACTTCGTCTAGTGCTTCGTGCGACGTCACAACTCACCGCACCGACTTTCAGCATCCTATTATAGTTCAACCAGACCACGATCCCGGTCTACAAGCTTCAGACGTCCCGACATCTCCCGAATCCAGCCCGCCGCCTCCCATGACCAATCGCCGTGGTCGGGAGGTGCGTAAGCCGGTTCGGTTCTCCGACTATGTACAGTGTAAATACGTTTAGGTTTGTATATATGGTATATATTTGCCCCGTTTTTGGTCGAATAACGTTTTGAAAACAAACAGAAAATAAAAACTCCGCAAAACCTTTTGCTAAAAAATTCAAAAACCAAACAATCTAAACACCCAGATCATTCGTTCATTCTTTCTGGAGTTTTCTGAGCGTGTTCTTCTATTTTCTTTTCTCTACACGCCCCAACCCTCCCCTTCGATCGACTGGCCCACACGAGCAATATTTTCGAGGACCCTGACGCGAACGCTGGTCGTTTCTCCGCGGGACGAGTGTCGCTTCTTCGCGGGACGACGGTCGTTTCTTCGTGGGACGATGGTCATTTCTCCGTGGGACGAGGGTCGTTTTGGCGCGGGGCGGGGTGCGGCGGGAGGAGAGACCACTCCCAAGCGCACCGTTTGGCAGCAACGGAGGTTGAGGTCCTGTCGGCCTTTTTCTGGGCTAGCCATAATTTTTTGTAGTCCGACAAGCCCGCTCCAACGGCTCGCTGAAATGCACCCTGCCCTGCAATCAATAAATAATAAATCACAAACGGCACAGCGGACTCCGATTTCCGGCGAACCCCCATTTGACACGAACGCTCGCTCATTCGTACTCGGCACGATTTTGCCCTACGAACCTCGATTCAACAGTCATTTTCGATATCGAAGGCTTTCTATGTTCAGCCTTCTTGGGGGGAGCTCTGTAGCGCCCAAAAAGATAACTGCTATCTTTTATGTACTATTTAATTGTTGACCAATTGTTCATTATTCTTTCTTGTTGTAATCTTCCTTACAACCGGCTCGACACTCGACCGCCTTGTAAGTTCCCGCGCTAACGTGTACCTCCTGTCTTGCTTCATCCGTCCGCGCCTTTTTGTAGCCCATCGAATACAGTCCGTTGTGTCCGACTCCAATTGCCTTCTGATATCCGCGCTTACTTTCGCGCACCATTGTGTTTACTTATCCATGGGTGAAGGGTGTCGCGTTCGTTATTACACATGCTCAGTGTGAGCATGTTGCAACCACACATACAGCCTCTTTACATCCGAAGAAGTTGTTCGCTTATGTTTTAAAAGGGGCAGCAGTTCGAACTAGTGTATTCCATCGTTTCAGCGTGCCAAGGTTTAGCACTACCTTGTAGCGAATGTCGTTAGGCAGCCTACGGTTAATGGCGTTTAGCATCGGCTGGATGCTGTTTGGTGGCAACAACAAGTGTAAGCATTTTGCAAACAGACTGCTCTCTTTTTACCTGTGCCCATTTATAAATTACAGCTACATAGTCCCACCTTTTTGGCAATTGATCGGCTTACATGTTGCAGCCACAACGATTAAAAAGCAGTGCTGCTGTCGTCATATTTTAGAACACAGAATGGCAACTGTGCCAGTCAAATGCGGGCGACCGATGTTAGTAATCGTTGGAATTGGCGATTGTTTGTCAATGCACGTAAGTAGGCAGCGATTAGCTAGGTGGATTATTGATGCCTGAGCTTGTTAACGAAATGTCAGTTGCACAACCTTACTAACCGAAAGTGCTTGGGAAGAACCACAATACGACGAGATAAATGTGCAGGTATTGTCCTCATGGCACCGTAGTAGTAATTGTTAGCAGTACGCCTTGTGAACAGTGCATACCCCAGCTGCCTACAAGCGGAGACGGATAGTATGGCAACCACGGAATAATACGGAATACAGAGCCGTAATAACGGATGAAGCCGGAGTATGATGTTCACCAGCGAAACTGCTGTCCGCGCCAAAGGACACCATTAAAAAAGGGAACAATGACGTCCGATAGTAGTGAATGGCAATGCAAGCACGACTAAACAGACCTTGGTTGTGTAGTTATAACAGCAGTGAGCCAAACCTTCGAATGAGAATAGCAGTTGCAATAGTGTGGTAGTATAGGTGGTTACATGGAGGAACAGAAGGTGCGGCGGAATGGAACGCAGTTGGAAAACGTGTAAGCAGTGGTTGGGAAAATCTCAATGACCGAAATAGACGGGTACCGAAGGCAGCGAACGTAATTGTTCGCAATTGACCACATCGTTGCAGAACGCACTGGCGAGAAATCACCACATATAATGCTTATTGCCAACAGTCGTATGGATAATATATAAGCCAAACGACTGAGGCAGTGAGTGTATTTGTCCTAATCTATTACGTCTTTGCAGAACACAGTAGAGAAAAATCACCGTATATAATAATCATTGCAAACTAGGTTATGAGAAGTATGGAAGCCAAAAGACAGAGGTGAATACTGAGAGGTTGTACCAAGTTCCAGTTATTCCGCTAACCACGTAAAATCACCACGGTAAAATCAACTGCTGCCATGCCTTAAGTCGTTGTGCACTGCATGCAATTAGTTCTGCTGATGTTATGAGTGCGACGAAGTATGGAGCCTCATATTCATGTTTCATGTATGTGTGTGTGACAGCTTTGATGGTCCTGCGCGTAAAATACGTGCACATTTGATGAAGGCGGTAGTGAAAGCACGCACTCACAATCAGCTGTGCTTATTTCGTTGACAGGAATAGCACCAGCAACATGTTCTTCCACCGAGCAGTTTGCCGTGTACGATGGAACATTTAAGTTGCGTGCGTATTTTTCACTACACCGAGCTGTAATGTGGGCCCAGATACACGCAACCTACATAACACTGCTATATCCGTTGCATCAGGCTTGTGTGATGTATAATATGCGGTTAGTGAACTTGTTGACTATCGTCCCATGACGTAGTACGAGATAAGATACCGGGATATCAGAGTAATAAAGCCAGATTAATGTGAGGCCATTATCCTCATGGATGAAACGGATTATCCACGCCAGATGAACGCGCAAACCATAGAGAAGTCCATATCTAAGTCGCTCAGGTGCATTAAGCTGAACAACCTGATTGCATCGGTACCCTGTTAAAAATTTGGCGCAATTTCAGAGTATTGCACAATATGCCAGACAGCGTTATAGTTTTATCATAGACTGTAAAGCTCTACGTGTAACCACATTTGCGTGGTTATTTTGACCTGTATGCGATTAGCACAGAACATGTTGACAGTGTGTGATTTCATAAACCTGGTCTATAAATGTTCAAGATGATGGACATCACAACTGCGCACTTATGAGAGTGTGATAAACCGTTTCACTGAAGTAAACTCTTTTTCACCTAAGACTAAAAATGGCCTCAGGTGCGACACCTTGACATTCGGCTTATCCTCTCAGTGACACCTGCTGTTACATGCAGTATATTATCTGCGTAAGGGCTACTTTGTGCGTCTGATAACGACATGTGTGCTCCTTTCCCAATGAAACTCCGCATATGAGAACGGATGTTTCACGATGATCTGACTCAAATGTCCAATCCTGTAGTATT
>CALYDF020003713.1:0-27443 GCA_944474145.2 Dicrocoelium dendriticum
ACCTGTCAGACAAAGTCATATGTTCCTTGGATGTAGAATCCTTATTTACCAACGTGCCACTCCATCAGATGGTTGATTACGTGTGCGAATTAGACGAAAAAGTTGGCTGTTCGCCACCAATTCCGACTGATTTGCTAAGAGAATCTCTACTATTGTGCACGGAGAATGTGGGTTTTCATTTCTCGGAAAACACCATACCGTCAAATTGACGGCGTAGCAATGGGTAGACCATTAGATCCTGTGCTCGCTGATTTCTTCATGCTGATGGTAAAAAGAAACATTTCTACGGAACCAGCCCAGGTGTCCTACTACAACCGATATGTCGATGATATCTTTACTTTCTGTTCCTCGAACGGCTGGACGAACGGCTCAATTGTGCTCATGCTTACTTACGGGTTACATGCGAAATATAACAGAACAATTGTGTGCGATACCTGGACACACTCATAAGTCGCAAAGATGATGGATTGATTAAGAGGTCCATTTACCGAAAATCAACTTGGTCTGGTCAGTACATGCACTTCGACCAGCTTCACACCAGTGTGGTAGAAACGGACACTTGTGAAGACTCTAGTTAGTCGCGCCAGACGAATTTGTTCGGCCGACTGTCTGGACGGTGAGCTAGGGTTAATTACAGCAACACTAACGGCGAATGGCTACTCTCGAAGGTTTCTCGGGAAACACAGCCAACCGCGAGGGCCAAAGAACTTGGTGCACAAGCCAGCCAAGAAGAAAGTGTATACGGAGTTACCTTTTAAAGCTGACTTAGCCACGCTGAAGACAACTATGCGCATAATTTCGGCTATACAAGGAAGTTACTATGCTGGACAAGCTATCGTCATGAACCGAAGCCGAAATTTGCCCATACCTCCAACGAAGGAAGCACAGCCTACTGGGGCCAACTCACATTGTGTATACCAACTTGTATTTGACTGCAGGAACAGTTCCATGGGCAGAACTAATAGAACGCTGACTTCCCGAATATAAGAACATGTACCAAGATGGGTTCAAGGTGAACTTGCTCAGATTGCTTACCCTCATCAGATTCCATGTTCACGCAGACCGCCGGCTTCCTCGATAGGCAATCACCTATTAGACTAGTCACCGGATAGAGCTGGGCACAGGGTTTAAAGTTATGTTACGTCACATTAATCCCACTTCTTTCGGTTTGCTGAGGCTGTCGATATAAGCCGGATTAAGCCAACCTTTTGTGTTCAGAAACAATTATTTGTCAGCCTAAATCTGCCTTGGACGTAGGTGTGAACTTCCGTCATTCGTTCTGCACCTTAAGCTTGTCTGGTTGCACCCACTGTTAGCTATATCTATGCATATCGGTTATTGTTAATGGTACTGAGGGGACAATACGACATGCATGCATCTACCAGACTTCGTCTTCTCTCCGTGCTTTTCAAATTGTTGAAGGGAACTAACTACTTTAAATGGTATTGATTTGTTCTTATATTCCTCACATGTCACACTGGGTCTTTATGGTAAGAATTTTTCACTGTTAGTACATTATGCATGCCTTTAGAGCTGCTTTTTGGGTTGGGCACCCATGACAAAGTGGGTTCTTCAGGGTTAAGGCGATCAATAATCACGTATTCTCTAGAACCAGTTCTTTTCAATAAGTATTGCTTCTCCTTGAGTACAATGCATTCGAAAGGGATTTCATAAAGCGTTTTCAAGGTGTGCGGACCTCATCGACAAATATGAGAACCAAGGTGCGTGTGTACATGTCCGGGTGAACGTGTTGGCTTCGAAGGTTGAATCGTGCTGACGTTGGACGAATCGCGCCGAATTATTGCTTCAGTCGTGCAACAAATAATGTAGGATCGACTTCGACGTTAACCTTTGAATCCAGTACCAATTCTCTAGGAATCCGTAGTTTCATCAGCCTTGCAGGACAACCGATATGTTCCTTCAATATTACGAATACTGTAGAGAATTATCGGTAAACGCTCTGACCACTGCCTACTCGATTGTATCGCAATCAATGCGGCTTGGATTTGGCGATGAAAACTCTCGACTAAATCATTCTCAGTCGAAGGATTTACTGTTGTGCGTAGATGAGGACTGGCCGAGCATGCGGTTAAGGTTCTTAAACAAGGCATAATTAAACTGGAGTCCTCTTCTCATGTTGACAGGAGAGGAAGTGCCAAACACGGATATCCAAAAATCGATGAAAGTTGGTGCCACCGTCTCGGTTGCTACATCACACACCCGCATATTTCGTGGTCAAATTAAAAAACAATCGACACATGTCAACACGTAAGCAAAAGCGTTGGATGGTTTTAGAAGTCTAGCGATGTCGCTATGGAAATGTTTGAATTGAACGTCGGTTAACGAACTGATTCCAGGAACAGTACACGTGTGGGGATGTATCATGCTATTCTAGTAAGTAATACAGTGTTTCGCCCGCCGCTGGATATCAGAGCACATGCTGGGTCAGATGTAGCGATTCGTGACCACCTTCATATTGGCGCGGATGTACGGATGAGCGCTTCCATGCAAGTAGGCTTACGCAATTCGCCGATACGGCTGCGGAACGAATGCCTGAGGCTTTTCGATGGATATATCACGATCAATTCGGGAGTC
This sequence comes from Dicrocoelium dendriticum, assembly GCA_944474145.2. NCBI lineage: Eukaryota > Metazoa > Platyhelminthes > Trematoda > Plagiorchiida > Dicrocoeliidae > Dicrocoelium > Dicrocoelium dendriticum. Next base: position 2,596 of record CALYDF020003713.1, read on the forward strand.
GGAGTTGAGAACAGGCTGTTGAGAATGTTTACTGGAGGGATTCGGGTCCAACTGCCCAATAACGTTATCACCTTTTTGGTAGCCAGCAATGTATCTAAGAGTATTTCTCAGCGCGAAAACTCGTGGAGACCAATGCGAGACATATCGTCGGGTGCAATATTGTTAGCTACATCATTTAGTCGAATGTCAATGATGTGTTTTTCTAATGACGACTTTCTCTAGATGTAAAGTGATCAGAGGAATCACAGTAATACTAACTGAATGGCACATGATCCGTGAGGATGGTTTATCAGCGTTCTTCATGCACGTGGCGAAATTTCTTAACTGTAAATTGCTAAGAGTTCTCAGCTGAGTGTTTTATATCCCTTCCGAGAAGGTTACGGCCTTGGAGAGAAGAAGGACAGAGGCTTACGTTGACCGTTTACGATCTGCTGAAGCACTCCGTCAACAGTAATTTGAGATTCATCAGTTTCGCGAATTTAGAATAAATCGATATTAGTTTTCAAGTGACTATGCTTCGCAGCGATTCAAAGGCGAGTCTTGTCATGCCGAATGCTGCTATGGCTTCTGCAGTTAATTCGAATTCACAAAACTTAACTTGGAGCAGATCCGTCCGTGGCTGAATGAGCCTGGAGCGTTCTGAAGTGAAGCGGTTGTAATGGTTAACCATATCGGAGAAAACGCGTGAAGTTCTGGATGTTTGGAACGTCGAATAGTTCACTATGGCTTGTGTCCTTTTAGGTAGCAGGCAACCTCCGTCATTTTCCATTCGGTGCTCCACATGGATCCAAAACGCAATACCATCCACACATGCGTGTGATGTGCGGGCACCTGGTTCATTTGGACTAATACCTTCTGTCCACTCTCCATATGCTCGCAGCGTTGTCACTGTACCCTCATTCGAACCGGAAATACCATTCCGACACAGCGACCCAGCATACGTGGAAATTTCTTCTACGATTAGAGTCTGTGGCATCACTAACAGTTTTCACTGACATCCGTGATTAAGCGTAAACGGATAACTGAATCAGATTTAGCCGATTGCCTTTCTGTGGGACATCATTTGCTATAGAATTCACGAGGCAGTCCGAAGTGCCTAAATAGATGGCGAGTCAAAGTGATTTGCCACTGATATCGGAGGAAACGGATCCTGTTCCAAAGCAACCCGCCCTCAGAGCCCCGTCCCTATATCACAGACGGAAGTCGGTCTTGCCAATCGCCCCACAGTGGCTACGCCACTCACTTTGAAACATGTTACCCCAAAAGCAGACATGTCCCATTCGACGTGACTGCTTGGACCACACTCACGGAGACTCTAACTAAACTTTGATTATAACATCGACAGATCAGTGCCAGAGGTAATCAAGTATAGAGGAAAATCTTAAACGTACTTATCCGCCGCTTCGATAAAAACGCAGGATGCGACAGATGTAAGTCCATTTGCTATACCGAGCACAAATGATACGACATTGCTTTCACGGTCCTCTCTAGTGCTGCCAACTGACAATCATAACCACCAACAACAGCACCCAGATCTACCTTCGTTAGACAGAACCACAGTATATTAACTCTAACGTTCCATTAAAGGACAAGTCACAACGAGGCGGTAACAAGTGCGCTTCGCATTATTGTGCAGCGCAAGTACTGAAACGTGTGGCGCGTCGCCCAAATTCAGTGCACTAAGTCAAATCTCGAGTTGACATCTTACGATGATAAACTCAGTAGACGGGGCAGAGTTTGACCCTCACTACGCAGTTGATCTACGTAACTCGTCGAGGAAGGTACGTACGCTACCCGATTTTGATGGGATAGGTTGCCACAGAAACCGGAGAGCCAAGGTGGCTCTCCAATAACCAGCAGCAAGACAATATTGGTTCATGGTGTTCTTGGGGCTTCCAGATTCTCCTGATCATGAGGTGGGAACACTTGAGCGGGTGCAATGTGGTTGCGTCGTTGAAACCTCCCCTCCATACGACATTATCGCTTAATCGCTAACGAGAATTCCTTCATCACATAATTACAATTGGTGTAGTATAAAATTAATGACAGTGATGTTGCACTCCGAAGGAATGTTACAAGTCCTATTTGATAACCGGTTGAAGTTTCGTGCCAGTTTGCAACCGTTATTCATCAGCAACATCAACGAATCCTTTACATTTACAGTCCAGCAGTGTGACCGATACAACAACGCTCGTGGTACCCGACAAGGCGTTGATAATCACGAAAGAACAGCCAGATCCGGAACACTGTTTATGGAAATGCAGCCTGGTTAAAATTCAAAAACTGTTTGCCTACGAAGTAACGTTAATTGGCTGACCATTATATTGGACGCTTTTGCTAATCTTCACCACTTATGACGCCGGCGCGACATCACTCTCCCCTTGTAAGGTAGAGTGTACAATGCAACGGTACGTTGGACCCTACTGTACAGTTGTGATACCTGGCCCCTTAAAGCATCTGACAAAAAGAGGCTAGTTACGTTCGACCACCGGTGCCTTCGCAATTTAGCTCACATCTGGTGGGAACACCGAGTTAGCAACGAGCGTATTCGACGCCTTGTTTACTGCATAAGAAAAAGAGGTGGGACCGCTCAACACCGTTATTTCACGCACCAGACTCCGATTGCCCGGCCACGTGTTACGTATGCCAGCCCACCGACTCGCGCGACGTGCGTTGTTTGCGCGCCAGGCGTGTGGATAAAAAGAGGAAGAGTGGTGGCCAAGCGATGACTTGATCGAGAGGAATGAAGACTATTACTTCTGGGCTGGTCTCAGTTGGAGCGTCTCGGCTACCTGGTTGGGATCCGAAAGAAGATGCAAATGTTTGGCTGGATACACTTGTAGATACGTCTAGGAGCCGACCTCAGTGGTGTTCGTGCTGTGAGTTCCTTTGCCCATTGCATCCATCTCAGCCTCCCCTCCAACCGTGATCTCTTTAGTTTGCATGGTAAATTATCTATTTTTCTGCTGCATAGTAGCCAGCAGGTAGCTTACCGAAACTATGCCCATCCGTTACCGGTAGCTCACCTGTTGCATTTTATGCCCTTTTTGTATGTATTGCGGCACAACAGCTGAGGTTTTGCCCACCACTAGCTAACGTGTGTAGTGTGAATGCGTGTGTACCAGTGCTCACTCACGAAGGTGCACAACTTGAACAGGGAGGTAGTTCTATCTACCTTAGGTGCTGGGTTTCTGCTGACGGCACTATCAACAAAGGATTCCATCATGGCATCGTTAATGCCCGATCAGCATTTGCCAATCTGAGTCACTTGTGGCGTCGTCGCGACCTTTCATTATCGCTAAAGAGCCACGTTTACAGCGCATCTGTTCGCTGTGTTGTTACACGAGAGCGAGTACTGGCCGGTTCGCATTGAAGAAACGCGTCGTCTTTCAGCCTTGGTTAACGGTTGCTTAAGGAAGAGTGCTCGTGTTTGTTGGCAACATCGAAGTCGCAGCTTGAGGAATGCGAGTATTCCCCTCAACAAACTCGTTTCGCTGCACCAGTTGAGATGGCTCAGTCACGTCCTACTCATGGCACCTGGGCCTATACCACGTCGCACGATATTAGCTCGTCAAGGACCTTGCTGGTGTCGACCGCGTGGGGGTCAGCTTTCCACTTGGCGACAGCACATGAAATCGTCCATGTCTTGTCTAGCCTCTGTTGGACCCGTACGTCTCCCGTATGGGGACCCAAATAGGAGGAGTGCCAATAGCTTAACACGCTTCATGACATGACCTGCAACCGGAATCAGTAGAAGAATTGTGTACAGAATTCATTGACTCACATGTTTAAACATTGAAAATGACAAAAAACGAAAAAACGGCGTGTGAAAAAAAGTATAAATGTATTGTTCCACTTTTTGCCGAAATGTTCCTTTCTTCCTGCGGCATGGGAGCTGAAATGTATTGTTCAACTTCAACCACTATGCCACGTTGCTTATGACACGATGACTTCCCGTTATCTGCTAATCTCCATGGTTTTGTTAGCTCTAAGTTTAGTTGCTAGACTGTTGCGATTACATACATATTATAATTTCATCTATTATATTTCTTTGGTCATGCAATGCGAAGACGGAAACTGGAACATATTGTGACCACTAGAACGATCTGTGGAAAGAGAGACAGAGGACAACCGTCTGAGAGTATACTTGACATCCTTCTTTTAACTTGATGAACCAACGGGTCACGGGTGGAACATTGGAGCAAAGTAGGTTAAGATCAATTATTTAAACAAATTATGGTTGCAATGCACTTTAAGCCTAATAGCGAACCTTATTAGCAAATTTCAAATTCTTTCTCTACCTGGAACGTGGGCCGGGTTTTTCAGGGAAAAACCAGCGTAGGTTGAATTCTAGTTGCCGCAACAGACTCTTGACACATCTGACGCTGAACTGGCTCTGCCACAGAAAACTCGACACATTCAGCCGATGTGTGAGTTCGGTGATCCGTTTCCACCTCAGCACCCACCTGTCATAATTTCTCACACACACCACACATTCTCCCTTTCAAACTTGCTGCTCACGTCAGATAGCACGTATCGAGCGTTCATTTTATTGACACATGCTCTACGTGGAGTACTGTAGCGCTTCTAAATTCCGCGATTTTGCTACGGTTCGCTGCATGTGCATTCGTCGTGATTATTCGACGTCGTTGCTTGGTGTCTGGCAACCAAACTTGTTGTCAACTCGGTTTGCAACCTCAACTGTTTAGAACAAAGTAAAGCGTCTAGGAGCAAAGGCAGTCGGCAAGTCGGCCTGCTGTGGAGGTATTTCGGGAGTATTTAGCCATCCATCTTCTAGATGACACACAATTTTACATGCACCGTTGCGTTGAATACGCTTTCCAAGTGTGGCAAACTTGATTGAAGCGCGACCTAATGGTTTAGAGACACCACAACGCAATTTCTCTTGCCAGCGAAAACTAAGGTTACTGGGTGCCTCAGTGGACGCTACCGAAGGCAACGCGGCCGTCTCATAGTACTGTACCGAATATTGAGTGACCCCAACCATGTATGAGGCCAATTGTTGGAATGGTCACAAAACCGAACTAATTGATATCGGAATAAAATTGAATGAACAATATAGTCGTATAGAGTGTCAACGAAATTTCCTTCCTCATTGAGTTTTCCAATCTTGGAACTGTCTGCCAAACATAGTTGTCTTCTCCCTTCTGCTGGATATTTTCAAAAATTGATTGGGTGTTGCTTATGGCCCCTGTCACATCACTACATAAGTGGTGCTACTGCGGAGTGTCTGCATCATGCACTCACAACGAATTACGAGTCACATCGACTCAGGTAGACGGTACAAAGTTATCTGCCCCCCATGTTGTCCTGTATGCATACATTCAGTTACAAGTTTGTATTATGGTTATTCAGCAACACATTTGACTCAAGCGTTTGTTGTCTTCGTGGTTTGTCCATAAGCCATCTTATGGAACTTGGCAAACGTTTGCCTTTTTATCCGTGGTAAATCATTGTTTATTGTTGCATCTACGCAATTTTCAACATCAATACTCTAGGTAATATTAACTATATCATGTCCATTTTGCGTTTAATGATGTATCAGCAAATTTTAGGCATGGTAGTTGAAATAATACTACCCATTTATCTTCAAAACCTGCTGCGTCCTGCGGTACGTTGTTTATCAGCCAGCGCAAGTGACTAATTTATCCCTCTAAACATGTGCATATTCGACAATAAAAACCAATTTCCTCTTCATTTCTTCATGCTCGGTAGATGCTTTTACTTGAGTTTGAAGATGACTTAGGAGTGGTATTGTGAAAAAGAAAACCATGTACACTAGCTATTTAATTAAAAATTTCAACGAAACTTTTCGAAAATTCCTGTCTTGTTTGTCATTTGGAAACCACAAGAGTTGGTACCTCGCGTCAGTAGCCTTCATATCCTGAAGCAGTCTCTCGAATATCAGCATCAATCTCAGGCAACCAACACAGACGTTGTGCCATAGACCACTTATGAACTGCGAGATAAAGAATGCATATTCTATTTACCTAAATTCAAGAGCAGTCTAAGGAGAAATTTCTATCTTCTTAGGTATGGCTCCATTTGGAATAAGCTGCCAAAAGAGATTAGATGTATTGAACATTTCTGCATGTTCAAGAAAATGAAAAAAGCTTATCTGTCAACGGACAGAGCGAAATGGATCTTAAACATTCAATTTGATGATGAAAAACTGTATGAAGAAGGGCCGGATCATGTATGATACCGGAGAACATCAACTCTACTGCACCCGAGAAAACTTGATCAGCTAGGATGAGCTGATACAAACCGCTTCTTATGCTATTCCTTAACGCTACCTTCCATGTGGTTTTACTCCCATTAAACTTAATTCATATCAACTGTCTTCTGTTTAAAACCGAGAGCAAAATTATTTACTTGTGTGACGTCAAGAGCTATTTTCGTAATTTTCCCCACAAATTGATTAATTCGTAATATCGTTCTGCGATCCCTTTCGCTACATTTGTTCTCCAGTGCTAATCATTTCCCCCTCTTTTCTGAAACTAACAGTCCAGAAACTTATACTTGAATTCAAGGATGGCAATAACTGATTCCCTACGCGAGTTTTGCCTATGGACAACTTGTACAGTCATCTGTCTCCGGGTGTCACGCTACACAATTTATCGTATGATCGGCTCGATCGATTTCTACGCCGATGTACAAAACATACCTGCCTATTTCTTACATTAACGAAACAGTACCTCTTTCACAGAATGCTTCTTTTCTATATTCTTCCTTATTTCATAGTTGGCCACGACTGGGCTGATCTCCTGTGGTGACGAATTACAGCTTCCAGATTATAAAAGACGTCACCTATGCAAGGCAAATTGCCACCAACTATCTGGCGTATAAAAAGTGCCATAATAGAATGATCCGCATGACGGACTGGGCTGAGCCTTCATGGCCCATAATACATGTCCAAAAACAGCTCTAAAATGAACAAAACATATGATATACAAGTGATGGCCCATATGCTACTATGCTACACCGGCACACGGCCAGTTATTGCATGGAAGTGCGAGCGAAACCTTTCGAGGGAATACGTTGCATGGAAGCAGGTCCCCTGGGGATGGTTCCACGAGTGGCCGTATTACTTTAACTGGACATCTGTATAAATTTGCTTACGTTATTGTTCCTGCTTTTTATTTTCTTTAGTGCCTTAATCCTGCCGATTAGTTTAGTACCTGTTTTTGGATCCATTGTAAAAAGCGTGAACAAATTGATTATTTTTTTGCGATCTTGTTGTACACATTGATCAGACCACATAGTTGGACTTCACCTCGAAACACCGAGGAATATAACATTTATCATTTATCATTTATCATAAATTTTCTCAAATGTCCAGAATGAAGCTCAATCAGGACTGCAGTTTGCAAAGGCGGAGGAATCACAATACGATCATAGACACACAATATGCCATCAGAAATAACACATCATTCATCACCGCGTCGGTAAAATTGGGCAAACTTCCGCTACAACGGAGGTGACCAGCCAGGTTTTAAAGCGGACAGTATTGAGCAAAACACTTCCTGGTTTCATTAATTAGAGCCGCACGAGATATATAGGAAGCAGCTGATCATGTTGGGAAGAAATCACTTAAACAGGTTCAAACGAACAAGAATGTCGGGAGAGATAATCCGCATGAGGAATGTCTTTAGCACGTCTGCGTTTTATCATACAATCATAAATCTTGAGTACGATGCTGCATCCGTGAACCGTCGCTGCACAGGATTTCGCCAACGAGTTAGATGGATTGTATGTATACTTCAAGACTTCAAGCTCAGTTATTGCGATGACCTTCAAACGGAAGAGATATTTGTGTTTCCCAGTCACATCCCAACACACAACCAAGGATTTACGATGCGTCTGAGCGTATCCCACCTCAGCCTTGCTGAGTCTGCGGGAAATGCAAAGAACTGGACATGCATCTTGTACTATCACAGCAGCAACACTGCTTGGAGAAGCATCGGTAATAAGTACAGGAGGAATTTCAGGGGGAAGGGCCGAGGAATAGTCAGATTGAAGTAAGCTTACTAACTCGCGCAGTACTCTTTCATGCGCCGTACACCACACAAAATTCTCATAGTTCAGTAAACAGAACGGAGAATCAGCAATAGAAGCATATCGCACAGAAAATTTTAGTAGTCTCGGAAGGTTCCCATCAAGGATGTTATTTCATGAACGTTTGTCGATGATTACAAATCAACTGGTGGTACACGACGACCGGAGGACGTAACAGGGTAACCCCAGACAATTGATTTCCTTAACACAGATCACACACATTTGTGCTTCACATTTACATCAGCGTCTTCGAAGCATTTTAATAGTTCTAGTAGACAAGAATCATGAGTAGATATTTCAGCGGTATGTACCATCACATCAGGTTGGTATAACTCTACGCATTCTGAACCTTTCACAAATGAATTCATGACATCCTGCAAATGGTTGAAGGTAAACTAATGCCAAAAGGAAGAAAACGATAACTCAACAAACTGCGGGCGTTTTAATGTTTGTTGGTTCACAGGATGATTCATTAATATAAAGCTGTGAGTAGATATTCTTTCGGTCCAGGTTCGGGAAAACCCAGAATTATGTCAGCGGGAAAGAATAGCTTCGGGTTCCTGAGTAGTGCAGTTACGCTGACACGATCTCGTGTTAAGGTTGTTCCCATATTCGCCACAAACGCTGGGTGTCCGTCCATCTAAATTTAGTGGGGTGACAATGGGCCTTGCTCGTCAGGAGCGTTGCACTGCTAAAACTACTCTTTCCTCAAACAAAGGGTTTAAAACTTTCCGGACTGTTTACCTTAATACATATGTCAAAATTCGACGTTTATGAAATACAGGATCTCCAATCACCTCATGGTCTATGGGAAGAATTTTCATACCACCACATGGTATCGAGCAGTCCTGAATGAGAGAATAAATTTGAGCCTCAGTAGCTGCACTCTACAAACACGTAACACTTAAGTGGAGTGCCTGCATAAATTTCAACTCCAGAATAGATGGTTCTTAACTTGTGACAACCAAAAGTACAAGCAACAAGATTGCTGTTTTGTCTAAAACTGGCAAAATACAATAACTTAACGCAAGAAGTGTATGAGCAGTAATAGCTTGGATGGTTAGAGTGGTTGGATGTAACTTGCCACCCGCATAAATGCGATAAAGACGATTTAGCACTAAATGATACTACACTACCTATGTCAACAAAGAACAAGGGGATTTGCCGTTTTCAAATTGGGGACTGTCTTACAAATGGCCATTACCATCAACAGTCAAGATAAGGAAACTGACATCATCGCAAAGCTGGATCATGCTGTCCACAGGAAAATTCACAACTTGACCTGGTTACGCATGGCGACAGGCATTACGAATGTGTCCAACTTTGCCACAATGGAAACACTTTGCATTTCGATGAGGACAAGCTTGACCAGAATGCAACTTTCAACATGAGGCACATTGACCCAACGGCTTGGCAGAATTCACAGCGTTCTGGTGGGTTCATCTGTAGGGACGACGGGCTCCATCTGACTTTGAGAAGTTGTATTGCCACCGAATTGTTGCTTAGCAGAAGCCCTATGTTTGGCACACCCAACCAAAATTTGCTGATCTGAAGGTTTTCGCACGTATAAATTTCGTGCATATCTTGGAAATTGTGACATTGCAGTTCAGCTTCCTTGTATGCTGGCTAAGGAAGTGAAATCAGCTGACGATATAGGGTTGAGATTTTAATTGCAGCGGTTAAGCGATTTCTGAGTTATTCATCAAGTTTATCACCGAAAGAACATCAGGAGGATTGGATTTGCAACAGCAAATCAAAATCACTAACAAACTGCATTGGTCGATGTTGCAGGAGGTTAAACTTGGCTTTTCTGCCACAACGAAAACCGTTGGCAACAAATGTTCGAGTAACAGGGTCCTCAGCTACTCATACGAAAGTGTCGACGGTAACGCGGGATGTGCAAATTTCTTTAAAATTATTTAAACTTTACAAACAATATTAGTCAGCAAATGTGTGGATTTCAATTCTTCTCCTAATTCAGGCCTCATCAGTCTCCAAAGCTCAAACCGCTCGAGGTATACTGTAATTTCCCGTGGGGAGGAATTCATGTCGAGACTTTTAAGATATGGATTCATCAGAATTTAGCACTGACTACGACGCCAACTATAGTACTTATAGAATCTGGAATAACGCAAAGCTCCACTCGTTGTCAGCGTCGCAATGGAGGTTGCACAAGAGCATTTTAATTTCGGATAACGCGGTAAAACTTATTCAGCAGCATAAGTAATGCAACCTAAGAAATATCAATTAGTACAATATTTACAATCACTACCGAACCTTTGTGGTTTTACAATATCTCTGAATAGAGGATTCTGCTGACTATCCGACGATCCCAGATTAGCTCCTACTCCCATTGGCCCCATGGAACACACAGCAGTCCGAAAACTGGGTGTCGCAGGACTGTCGGTAATTAGTAGTTTAATGTGTAGAATATTACTACAGCAACACCAATTAAGATTTTTAGAAAAGTGATAGGAATTGTTACACATTTGTGTCTGCTACGTTGCGGCGGAATCTGCTTGCTTAAATGCTTTAACACCAGACGTTATATGCTTTGGCTCACATTATTTGTACCCCTGTAATGAAAGCTTGATATTCTTGCTGGCGCGTGTTTAAATTGGAGCCGTTGCCTTGACGACACCATCCCGTTCGCTTTTCAGGGCCTCCTACTTGTGCAGGTACGCAGGTAGGACAAGAATCAGAAGAGGATATTTACCCGTAAGTTTTCTTCGTTCCATTCATTATTCTCCTGATTTCTTTTTATAGCGTTTACGTGCATTCAAACGAAAACTCTGTTCCGGTATCTCGTGTTCTGCCTGACTCGGATATTACAATCTGGCGACCCAGCCAGCATTCCCACTGCAAATGACGAAACCATCAAGACAGAATGGTGCAGCACACGGAGTGAAAATTGAAAAGCCTAGTTCGGAGGAAGCGGCTGACTTTGTCAGTTCAACTCGGAAACTGTTTCTCGAGTCTCACAATACGCCCCGCGTCTCGTTAATGCTTACTTCACAGAAAATTTATTTGGAAATGTCGTTTTCTAGGTAGACCAAGCAAGAAGATGTACATGCCTTTCCATTCATTTAATGACGTCTTATCCAATAATACATAAATTTAGTTGATTTTGTTTTTTTTCCTCCGCAATATGTGACCACAGATATACACCCAATGCTTAAATTACAGATGTATCGCGTCAGAGTGTTTATGGACAGCAGTGTCGCATTTGCGTACGCCACGTGGATGCAGAGCGAAGGCAAAGTAAGATGGCCCAAGTTGTCTTCCAGGCAACTTGAAAGCTTCTTGTTGCAAAACCTACCTGTAACTTCTGGTTCATTAGTTTCTGGAATAAGAACGCACCGGTCCACTGGGGTGTGTCATTTCTACCTGTGCGTTCATCTTTAGCAGCCTATGCAAAGGCTAAGCGGCTGGTGGATAAGCTAATGCCATGCTCAGAGCTGCCGTCCAGCGATGCTATCTGAGTGATGGAAAGGGAGAAAAAGTAGAAAATGTAAGAATATCGTAAATCCTTAATTGCTGCAGCCCTGAGAAAGGGTTTCTGGACATCAAAACACTGCTTAAGTTGTCCAAACGCCGCCGACGGACACCCTCGCCTGACCATGACAACTCTCCCCCACCTCCTCGACTGGATTTGGAGGATGATGTGGCGTCTCTGCATTCGCTGGAAAATAGCCAACAGGATGTAGATCAAGAACATCAAGATACGTGCGATTGACATTAGGTGATTGTTAGCTCCGTAACCTAACGCCTGTCTTTGTGGCGGATTTCCGCGGACTACATTCCTGACATGAATGACTGACTAGGCAAGCATTACATTTTCCCCATTAACATGCAACTTTATCTCTGTTATTAAACTTCACGGGTAAGCTAATTAAAGTGCGGCAGGAGAACCGGGAACTGAAGTTGACCACACATCAGATTCAGCGTATTCTAGCGCTACGAGAGAGCACCAAATCGTGCCAGTACAAATTACCTATAGACTCAGACAGCAACTTGATGAAGTTCAACTCTGAACTGGAGAATACAACTTGTATGTCCCAAATAATAAACGTGAAATTTATCTTCTGTCTGTATCCAGTTAGCGTACTTTTCCCTATATGTGCGAAATCGCTACCGGACATCGTGCGCAATGTCCTGGTCAGTTCCATGAACAATATGTTGGCATTCACTGTGAATTAGTGTGAAGTCAATCAGTAATATCGCATCGCGGATACAATTTAATTGCATTGTACCACTGAAAGCGCAAAGCATTTTTAACCGTAAACAGCTTTAGACATCATAATTCACAAGTGTTACACCAGATGGACGGATGCCTTATTTGCGGAAAAAATGCGACGATGGAACCAAACCGTCTGTGAGCATGAAACTGTGCGACAACCACAGCAATCTTGGATTATGCACACTTCTTTCGACATGAACCTTATTTTTAAATATATCTTTTATGTAACTTCAGCCGCTTTTGAACTGCAAACGAGATTTTGAGTGTTGTATTCGTGTTATATGATGTCAGTAGCTAACGGCAATGCACAGGAAAGTTGGGCAATAAGGGGCTTAAACAAAAGTGGTATAGGTCCATCTGGCTGGAACCGGACCCGACAGTCCGATATGTGTCCGATTAGACCGTCCGATTCCCACTACAATAAGGTGTGACGTTCGGCGTCAGCTCGGTCGCTTATCAGTCGATCATTAGGTTGCTGTCGCACACCAATCCGACGGCTGTCAGTCACTCGTGTCGATATGGTACAGGACAATATTTACAGAAATTACGACTCCAAACCATGTCGAAATGATGTTGCGGGGCACTTAGAAGTACTTGTTGTGTGGATGGATTGCAACGCCCAATCTCAATGTTGTTCACCATATCCGCTTCTGTTTTCAATTTTCCCGTTTTTTCGCTATTTCCACCACATAGTACGGTGAGGTGCATAGCGGGGGGGGGGGAATTCTTTACTGCACAACTCAACCCCGAGGTGAATGTATTGATCACACAGAAATACGCGCCAGTGATTCTCTTTGGTGTGGGCTACAGATGTGGAACAAGGACACAAATCTTGTAGGCGTAATTTACCCTCCACCAAATTCTACGTCAGAAACGGACAACAAACAGAACCACGTTTTGAACGTTACGCTGAACAAATTATACAGCCACATTCTCATCTCTTCGTTTCTGGCCACCCACCGCCGGAATTCTTCAGTATATCTTCACTGCTTACTTACTGCTTTCTGGAGTCGATTACATTCGGCCGACAGTTCTGCAAACAGCAGTTCTTGATCTAAGAGAACCCCTGGCCGTTTTCTATCAGCCCTGTCTAGAGGAGCACAAACCTTCAGCTGTAATGATGCGACCGATCACCACTACCATCCATAAGGGGTGTAGTTACATGGACTCTACCAAATATCTTCCGATAACGCTGCTTCCTTTTCTACTTAAAGTTATGAGAGCAATCGCTACGGATGCACTAATGCAGTATCGAAAAATCCACAGTGTAATCGGACCGAGAAAGACGGCTTCTTCCAACATGGCCCATATACTACTAGCCGGTCAGTTGGATGTAGTAGACGGAATGAAGCAGATTATTTTGGAGCTGGAGGCAGTGTTATCTACCTGGATTACGCAAAAGTTTTGGATCACGGATTATAGCACTCTCCTTCACAAATTTAGAAATACAGCATTGTCGACTACATTCTGGATTGGATAGGCAATTTTCTACACGAACTTCTGTTGGATGTCGGCGTGCGCGAATCCCTGGCCGATGCAACTGAGGTGAAGTACGGTGTACCACAAGTCTCGATGATAGCGACTTACCTACATTGGGTTTCATTAAATTATCCAACGAGGGCAATTGCTTCCGATTTCTTCTTTAAAATGTGGACTTCATAATAAAACGAATGATTACGGGACAGGACGATCACAAATGGCTTCAGCATGATCCTTATGAGATTAGGAACTGGTCAGTACCGAATATTCTAACATACGACGTGGAAGATTTCAACTTGTTCAATTGCACCATAGGTATGACTAATCGTATTTGCTTGGGTCACACATATTTTTAACTTCTAACCAGGAAGGCGATTTCGGTCTGCTCGTTCAAATGAGATCTCCTGTTCAAGCAGTTTAAGGCATTTGGGAAAAGTGGCAATCCATACGTAGGCCTGCTGAGGATGGTATCTCGATGTCTTGACAAGTCAAACATTTCGTCAATGCACAACTAATATATGCGCCCTGACGCTGTATGTGTCATGCAAACTTGAAAACGATGATTGAAGTGCGACGTGATGGTGTTAGAGGCATCACAATTCAGTGCAGCATGCAATCTCAAGGGTCTACACAATCACTCTTATCACCGAGGGATGCCACGGTTTTCAGCAAACGCTACCGAAGGTTACGGGTTGATCTCACATTCGTATGTCAAACATTGTTTGACCCCAATCACGCATGATGCGATTTGATGAAACGGCCTTAACACCAAGCTCAGAGGCAACTGTTTGAAACTGCGTGAATTATACACTCGTATAGAATGTCCACAAAATCACACTTCTCTTGGAGTTTCATAATCCAGGGACTCAGTTCAATCTCAGTTGTCTCCTCCACTATGGATTTTGCGCTTCCGACAACGTACTACATAAGTTAATTTGTGCCATTGCGAAGTGTCTTCAGCATGCCCTCACAACGAATTACGAGTCACATGGACCCAAGGAGGCGGTGAATGACTGAGCGCTATAATTTTACAAAAGACGTCAAATTTAACTACCTTCATGTTGCTCTGTATGCAAGCAGTCAATTCCTATCTTATATTGTGTACCTTTTGCAAGACATTTAACTCGGTAAATGCTTAGACAGATGAATCACATATCGCGCTTACTTTTGCAGTTTTCACCCAAGCCACCGTGCGGGACCTGTCAAGCGCCTGCAATTTCAATTGTGACATATTAACCAAACTCTACGTGAACGGTCTACCAAACCCCATTTGTGAAATGGACCGCAAACGGAACCACGTTCTTTACGTTTCTTTGAGAAAGACAAGCAGTCACGTTCTTAAAGCAAGCAACTTAAATGCGCACTATAAGGAAAAGCGTCGACCGATAGCATGCAGTTCAAAGGATGTATGAAAGAGGTAATTTCCAGCCACCCTTGCCACAAGCACGTGACCTCTCCCACCGCATTTCGAACTGCTAACAAGCCTTCGATACCTTATCCCCTTGTCACCAACGAAGAATCCCACGGTAGGCGGAATAACAACAAGCACACCACTGGGTCGCAGTGACTAGGTGACTCTAATGTTTAACTACGTATGTTATGTGGAATATCCTGAGAAACAGGATGAAAAGTGTATACGGGCACACACGCCAACGTGTTATCAGCAGTTTTAAGGAGGTATGTTGGACCCTCTTAATTAAACGCCCCCCTCCACCAGAAAACGCTTGGCACCCATTCACAAGGATTCACCACAATGGTAACGCATGCGTCTGAGCAGAAATCATTCAATCGTCAAAGAAGCCATTCCTTAGGAGCAGAACGCTCAAAGACGTGTCCTTGAGGGACTCCCCGAATTCAGAAACCTGGACTGCCTGTGCGGCACGGCGTAAATTCCATGTAAGGTTGATCCGCAAGGACAATCTGACGCATCAACAGGAGTTAATGAAGAGATTCTGTACGGACCGCAAACGCTTATACAGGCATGTTAATGATCATCGTATGGTGCAACGCAGAATTTCAGCACTGATGACGACTGACGGGTGAACACAAACAGCAACGGAAGCAGCCATCTTCTTCGTTTCCATTAGTCACAAACGTTACAGAGAACAACGGCAGAAGGATTATCCTTGTTTCCAGTGTCCCACCGTCAGCCTTTCCAATACTACATTTATTGCAAGACGTGTGTCAAAGTACTTGTTTTCCCTGCGTAAACATAGGTCTTCTGGTGCTGAGAACTTTCCATCGAAGGCTTTACAGGCAGCAGCCAGTGATCTGGCGGAACCTCTGGCTATATCCTGTTAACATTAAAAAGAGGAGAATAATCTTCCCACAAAATGGATTCGAAGGTACATCAATCTTTCTTAAGGGAGGTACTTGCACTAACCAAAATAATTGGCGTCTTATAAAGCTACTTCCTGTGCTTTCCAAGCTTATGGAGCCAATCCTCGCTGATGCAATCATGCAATACCTGGAAAGTCACATAGCATCATGACTTCCGACAAGCCCGCTCGTGCGCTGTGAATCTGCAAAATGCACGTAATAGCTGGACTGGTGCAGCTGATTTGGAGCTGGAATTGATGTTATTTCCCTGGACTGCTCAAAAGTGTAGGGTTGCTTTGGCCACCAAATTCTCCTCCAGAAACGTGTGCTCTGTGGATGTTTTCTGTGTGGCTCTCTCCGAATGGTTAAGTCAAAAACCGCACTCGGAACTCAATAGCCCAGTGGTCATGGCGAAATCCACCAAGCACTATGCGCTGGGCTCCACTACTAGTTCGACTATCTCTACCTGATGAGTCTACCCAAAGAAGATACCGTCAATCAAGCAGTGCAGGGATTGGAAATAGCCACACCGAAACCATCCACTTCAGTAACAGTCCCAGTGACCGTATTGGCAGAGACTGACTTCAAATTCAACCAACACCCCTAGTGAGATTGCGCGTCGCAATCGAAGACACATGGCAGGTGCACCAGAAATCCCGAAAAAAGCTTACGGGTTTGTTGGAAGCCAGTCATGAGGCGATAACAGCTTTTGTGGTGATAGCAAAACGGCGCTCTACTAACCACTGCGCAGGAAACCGTTTTGCTGGCTTTTCACAAGCTGGAAGCCGACTACCGATCGATCGAAGCATGACTGGCTCACGTCCAGTTCTCACAGCTGAACGGCGTGCTTTCCCTAGGTATTGCCATGTGGTCGAGGCATGACGCATTCATTGCGGCTATGGTGTCTGGAAAACATTCACTTCTCACAGCCAAACGGCTCTGGTGTGCTCTGTGATCGTACGGACATATGTGGCGCCTATATCCCACCTCACCCCAGAAGGCAAAGCAATTTGCGCTATTGGACAGTTAGCAATTCAGCGAAACGGTTGTACGGCTGTTGAACTGTTCGCTGAGCTTGGCAGTTTTGTTGCAAACGTTTTGTCACCAATCGAGTTGACATCATCAGTGCGTAGTGGAGTGGCGTGCAATAGCGTAGAGTAGCGTAGAGAAGCCTCGGTGAGAGTGCGCTGAGCGTGGCTTGCGTGCGTTTCATACCGTCGTGGTTGGCCGCGGATCCGAGCAATCCTATTGGTTGGGACTTCGATCCGTGTTCAGTTTGCTTAATGGGCAGATGACCTTGACCTCACCTCCTTTGTCCACTTGCTCATGCGAGCGAGTCTGCCGCCAGTTCGGGTTGTCTAGTCACACGTTCCACCGGGTTCAATCGATCGAGTTGTCGGTCCTTCGTCAGTAGCGTGGCGTATACTGCGTCAAGTTCGATGTGTCGATTGATTGCATGCGTTGTAGAGTACCAGGCTTCCAAAAATTCCCTCTCGTGTTTCGGACTTCCATGTGCTAGGATCTTTACACTCTCCAGATCGAAATGGTGACCTTCTTGATCTTCATGCGCAGAAACCAATGAGTGTGGATCGTGCCTTCTGACTGCCGCCTTGTGTTCGGTGATTCGTGTACAAAGTTTTCTTCCAGTTTGCCCGACGTAGATTTTATCGCAGTCACTGCATTTTAGCTGGTAGATAACATTGCATTGGTCGGTTTCATTGACTTTTCCTTTGGGTCTTGAGATCAATTTCCTTAGGGTGGCACTTGGCTTGTGAGCCACAGAGATTCCATGTGATTGCAGCAATCTTCCTGTTAGTTCGGAGACGTTCTTGATGTAGGGCAGCACTATCCGTTTGTTTGGTTGATCAGTTGATTGCTGCTGTTGCTGAGGCATTCGTTTCTTTAAGCTTCTTCTGATGAAACTTCTCGGATAACCGTTGTTTCTAAACACTCGATATAGGTGATGCTCTTCCTGTTTCCGCGATTCGGCTGTGCTGCGGTGCGTTTCCGCTCTCTTGAACAAGGTTTGAATGCAGCACTTCTTGTGATTCATCGGGTGATTGCTGTAGTAGTTTAATATCTGATCCGTATGTGATTTCTTCCGATATACGCACGTTTCCATAGATCCATAGGTATTCCTAGTGACCAGTACATCCAAAAATGGTAGCTTGTTATCTTCTTCTAATTCAAGCGTAAATTTGATATCCTCGAATGTGCTGTTGAGCAAAGCATGAGTGGCCTGTACTCTGTTCCGTTTTACGATGACAAAGGTGTCGTCCACGTATCGTATCCAGAGTTTCGGGCTGATGGATGGCAGTGCAATGCGCTCCAATTTCTGCATTACGGCTTCTGCAATGAGCCCCGAAATTGGTGATCCCATGGGTGTTCCTCTCAGTTGCTGGTATACTTGTCCATCAAAGCGGAAATAAGTGGTCATGCAGAGGTTTAGGAGTTCCCAAAAGCTTTCAGGTCGTATGGTTGTTGTGGGGCTTAGTTGCTTCTCAAGTAGTTCCAGCATGGTTTCTTTGGCCAATTCATGACTGATTGAAGTGAACAGTGCGGTGACATCGAAAGAAAGCATTATTTCGTCGTCTTCTATTCTGACACTTCGCAGTTTTTAGAGGAATTGTTCAGCATTGTTGATGCTATGTTCGGATCCGGCAACCAAATGTTTCAACCTCTTCCACAAATCCTTTGCTAGTTTATATGACGGGGTTCCGGGGGGCGAGACGATTGGTCGTAGTAGGACTCCATCTTTGTGTACTTTTGGTAATCCATAGAACAGTGCAATGTTTGTATCATCCGCTTTCATTCTCCATATCTCTGTGGCGGTGAGCTCGTTCTTTGTTTGAAGTTTCTTCAGCGTTGCGTTAATCTGGTTGACCAGTTTTGAACTTGGATCTTGATCGATCTGGCGATATGTAGTTGCGTCTGATAGCAGTTCTTTGGCCTTGTGAATATACTCCGGTTTGTCCATTATAACTGTCATGCGCCCTTTATCCGCTGGTAGGATTACAATATTCTCGTCTTTCTGTAAACGTCTGAGCGCATCCTGTTCCTCCTTGGTTAGGGTCCGGGTGACTTTATTCCGAGTAAGCACTGGGACAACCGTCTGCCGTATCTGTTGCTGGGATTCGCCTGACAGTCCATTTGATTTCAATGCATGTTCTAGGCTAGCCAAGTAGTCTTTGGGGCAAGCATCTCTGACGTTGAAATTATGCCCCTTAATCAAGACACCCTCTTCACTTGCAGTGAGATGCCGGCGTGAAAGGTTTTTGATCCATCCTTCACTGCTAATGCAGTCATTCCTCTTAGTCAGTTTGTCTAACTTTGTGTTCACTGCAATCTTCCGTCGGTTCTTGGTGCTTTTTACTCGACGTTCAATTGCGGATTCCAGCGCTGTTTGTTGCTGTGGGTCAATAGTACTGAGGCAATTGGTTCTGTTTTCCGTTATGACTCTCTCATATTTGCGTAGGCGGTTGTGGGCATCTGTTATCATCAGTCTGATCATGCGTCTCCCGTATTGTCGTGCTAATTTCCAGGCGGCTGGATGGTTTAGCGCCGGTCTGTGGTTTGTAATTGCTGGTAGCACGTTCCTTCTCAGGCATTCATGAAGGAAGTAGAGTTGTTCGCGTGTGCAAGCTTGTCGGCAGGCACTGATGATGTCACCTCGATTGGTGACGAAACGTTTGCAACAAAATTGCCAAGCTCAGCGAACAGTTCAACAGCCATCTGAACAACCTGAGCTACCAGCCTTCAATTCTATAGCCAAACGGTTGTACGTTTGGAAGCGGGTTAGCCCTAGTGCAGAAGGTGCGCTTGAATAAGCGCCCTCTGTTTGCATAGTTCAGATTATGTAAGCCTGAGAGCAACGGATTTGTGTGTTTTAACGTTCGTTTCCTAAGCTCCCTGGAGTAGAGTTTTGGTACAACAGAAATCACATGAAGGCATCAGTAGCTTTGCTCTGTTGTCACATTTAGACGGGACCTACCAAGATAGATCTCTTGATACAACCGATAGTACCTTATTGCAATGCCTTGCGACAGTGCTCCGACATCGGTTTAGACAGAGGCCTAGTCGTATATACGACGTAGCTCACACTACAGGTGCAAGTAAATTACCATAGAATATAAGATTTGGACTGGACTGGCAGTCTGTATTTGAGATGCTGCGCTACAAACGGCGCGGCTCGGGCAATGATGTGTTGATATGCAGCTGGAAATGTTCGAGCTACTGCACCGGAAACGCTTTGTTCAGCAACTCGAAAGCAATATCTCCCTTGAAGGGAACTAATAGAAACATCGCTTTCTTGGAATCAGTCGTGACGAATGCGTGAGGAGCATGAATCGCTGTGTGCTTTCAGTTGAAATGGGCTGGATAACCGTTTACTAACAGCGTTTCGAAAATACGGTTCTTTTCAACCTCCAATATCTCTAGGCTACATACTTTGACAGCGCGTAATTATGCGGAACGAACATGGTTCTCTTTGTACTTCCGTGGTACGGAATTGAGAAAATACGTGCATTGACCGACCCACGTCGTTTTCCGAAACATAATTCTTGCTAGGGTATCCTGTTTTACCTCCGACGTTCTCCTCCTTATCTCTCGTTGTAGCGGGGTTTGTTCCTCCATAACTTGCAGACCTTTGTAAGTCACAATAAGCACAGTGCGATTGCGCTATTTAAATGAATGTTTGGCAATTAGTTCATTTCGCAATTGGAAAATTGTGGGACACGCATAGCACATTACAATTTTCGTAATCTGATGAAGATGGACCATAAAGTTTTTATACCGTATGCAGCTGTGTTGCATCATTTTGTCCAGCTGATTGCAAGATGTTGTTGCTGCGGAACTGGCAGTTCTCAAAACCTGACCTGCTCATTAAAATGGCCAAAAGGAGATCAAGCTCCGTTGATATCTCATGGTGGCCCGTGTGTGGTCCTCCAACCGCCACAACCCGAACTGCAACGCGTGCAGGAGAACCAAAAGTAAAAATTGCGACAAGGATCGATATCACTAAGTACGTTTTATTTATTTGGGGTGAACTACATTTCGTAAGATGAGGAGGCGGGATGAAGTCAGAGAACAAGGCGACTGTATGCCGGTGTCAAGATTGCAAGCAGATTTGCACTGTGCCTACGGAAAACAAGGGAACGGTTACGGATCTACGTCGCCAAACTTGTGAGTGTGAGGCGGCGAGTCACATGTGGTTGATGAAATCCGAACGGCAGTAGCCAGTGATGCGGTATCAACTTCTAAGTTGTAAATGCTACACGAATGAAAGGTGAAGTGATTAGCTGCACCGCCGCACAAATATCGCCTGGTAATGATAGGTATCGTGCGCTGAATGCACTTGCTTTTGATGCTCTGTTCTATCTCCTGGTGCTACTACTAAGCCGTAACTTATGGCACGTGCTCCAAATCAAATCTGCCGCATATACACAGGATGGATGCGATGTTACAATATTTGTTATTTTTTTGTTGACTAGCAGCTCACTCGTTTGTCACGAGAGAAAACCACACCATCGAACGATAATTCGCACTCAGTGGAATTTGTCAGACGTATTTTGCAAAAAAATTTCTGTTCTCATCGCAGATCTTAAGGGAAATACTCAGCAACTATATTTCGCTATGATTTGAACACGTTACAGACGGATGAAGTTGAATTTGCCGGTTTCTACAGCTAACTATTCTCAACCAAGTCACACAGCTCTTGATGTGCCCGGAAATGCTGTAGCTAGATTTGTTTGAGACAGCTCAGTAATGGATTGTGTTTTTTGCTTCTAAGACGTTAACGTAGTATTTCAGGCATCTTGAAGCGAAGACCGAAACAAATACAATTCAGTTAAGTTTCATATTTCCGACTGATGAAAGATATGAGATGATTTTTCTATACCAGAGATTCCTGACAATTAGGTTTCGTTCTGTAGGTCAGGGCTATCCACCAATTTGACAGTGCTCAATTCAGTGCTTTACCAGAAGCTATATGATGGGGGAGAATGATAGTTCGCTCGGATTCACCTGTTTTATGGCACAACTAACCAACCATTGGTGAATGGTTGGACAATGTCGGGCAAACATGTGGTGGCAAATCCTTGACATCTGTAACCAGCATCCCAATATGAATTTTTGTTCTCGTTCCTGCAAATGTCTAGGCAAATTTAAAGTTCCGAAGCACGCATAGGCCGATGCATGTGATGAGCCTCCTTCTTAGGGAGATGCCGTAGTGTACTAATTGGTACAAGCTTGACGCTTAGAGCTGAATGTATTTCCTTTGGTAACTCATTATTCTCATACTACAACGGTGGTTTAATGTCAAAATGATATGCTGGGTGTCAAGTCTTTTCGTATCCTCGTTTGCCTCGTGGTCTGTCCACATGAAGAATTTTGGATAGGACTTTTACATTTATGTTCTCTCCATCTGCACTATTTCAACCATTCATTAAACGCCTAATTTCAGTCGGATTGTAACGAACTGCAGCGCAATCAACAGTTCTCCTTCATGGACATTTCGTAGAGCACTACGTAATATGTTTTTCCTGTGTATTATATAGAAGGAAATACATGACTCGATGCGTACCATGTTGATTATGAAAATGTGTATGGTTCTCAGAAACGTGTGACACGATTCAGTACAACGGGTCCAATCTCTTTGTGCAGTGGTTTGTGTCATGGTTTTTATTGTGCTGGACAATGTAACATTAAATATTGTTCGGAAAGTGTTTCTCACTGCATGCAGTCTGCAATCTTGTTGGTCGAGCTGCATCACACTACGAAAAAATGTAATACGTTACGCATGTCCCATACTTGTCCAGTTTCAACATGAACTTATTGCTAAACAATTCATTCCAAAGTGCAATCTCATTGTGTTTAATATCACTTACAAAAGTCTGAAAATGATGGAAGACCAAATTCGCTACAACGCGAGATAAGGAGGAGAACGTCTGAAGTAAAACAGAATAGCCAAAAGTCATACGCCGCTCTGCAGCCAGTTGATATTGCTCCACTTAGTGGCCACCACAGATGTGAGGATCCTATTCCGCTTGTTGCAAATAAGAGCATGATAAAGAGATTTTTGAAATTAACAAGGAAGCACGTGAATATGCGTGCCACTCTATTGCATTAGATGCTTTGTCCGGTAGAACATCTAGTTCTCGCACTTCGGAGCTAAGATCAACCTCAGATGCACAATTGGTTACTAAATGGCCGCAGTTTCACGGCTAAGCATGATAAAACAAGTAAACGCAAAACGACTACAATCCACAAAACTAGTGGTGTGCATGGCGCTTCCTTTTGAATAATCAGTCCAAGCAGTCAGATAGGGTTTCTAATATTATTTCTTTTATGCGTAGTGACTAAAATGGGGATCGGCGAATAAAAACTGCATTACATGCTAAATCCCAATTGCATGCGAAACCGCTACCACAAGCCTCAAACTGTCATGTCACGCCTAAATTCTAATAGGACAAGTGTCCAAGGTCATCGAAAATATCGAGGCATTCAGTCAGATTGGTTAATAGTAAAAGGACGGTTGACCTGGATTTATCGCAAGCATCACTGCGCGACTCTGTATCGTCATTTTGTTTGGATAGACGTACATCCATTGTTCATAAATTTATGGGAGACGTGCCGCCAACCTTGTACCTTACAAACGGTGTAATTTGTCACCATGACTTTCCGATTCCAGCAACGCACCACATGGATTATGCTGATGGTGGTCTATGGATTGACACCAGTGTGCCTCCACCGCGTATAGCGAAGCATTGTATATCGAGCGCAATAAAGTGGCTTTTACCCATATAGGGAAATGAGAGCAACCTCCTGACTCCTATCAATGCGTTACCTAATCAACAGCGTAATAGTGACATGATGCAGAGAACACAACTTAAGTCCCCAGCTCCCACAAGCTATTACAACTATCATGGACTCTTTCCCTCGAACCCCAGTCTAGAGGGCCGTAATCAGTCTCAACACCCTCCGCTGTGACCACCTCCAAATCATTTTACACCGTTGGCAATAAGCGCACTTTTCCCACAATTTCTAACCTGAGTCTTGGCACAAGACTTGAAAACGCAGAGTTTAAAACAAAACATATACAATCTTCCTCCTATCTCACATCTATCACATTGTTTTTATAAACATTCTTTCTCTTCACTCTAAGATCTACACACTACGCACGTTGCTTCTGGAGAATAATCCTGGTATAATATTGATAATGAAAGCTTTGTGGCAAGCTGACATGTCTGACAATCAGTTAACTATGTTCGGACAAAACACGTTTATGAGAAATCGGCCTGGCCGTCAAGGTGGTGGCTGTGTAATTTATCTGAAAATATCGCTCGCAGCAAAACCCTTCTAAAACCTCATACTGAACAATGTTCATGAATCACCCTCGCGTACGATATCTGTTAATCAGCAGCAGCTGATTAGGGGATGTAAATACAATGCGCCAAATTGCAGCCAAGAAGACCTAGAACTTTAGACGCTTGCAGTTGAATACGCCGCTAGTCTACCATTTTTACACAAGATTGTTGGATGTGATCGTAATCTGCCTTTGATTTCATAGCCCATGGGAATCCATGCTTGGAATACCAACATTTTATACCCTGTGTCCAACTGAATGGTTGACAGCAACACGTCTCCCAACCTGCCAGAGGTGAAAGTAATCTGGATCTCATTTTTTCGTTTGACATACCTGCAATAGGTGTCAAGGTTCTTGGTGAATTTCCGG
>CALYDF020003714.1:0-11957 GCA_944474145.2 Dicrocoelium dendriticum
AAAACAGTTCAAAAGCTGACCATCAGACTATTCGTATAGTACCAGTTGTCCGAGCTCTAGAGGCATTCTGGAGTAACACAAATGGCGATGCACGGTTGTAATAGGAAGAAAAGTTGTGGTGAAACCTTGCATATAGTATATTGTTGGCCTTCCTTAAAGCTTCCGGGATGTTTCTGACAATGTCCACTGCTTTGTGTCCTTGACCTCCGGTGTTTGACATTTCGTAGTGAAACTATAACTTAAATTTGAAGATCCGTGCTTATACCATTACAAATTATTAGGTTTCCGGATGCGCAGTACACAGATTAGGTGTAGCTTACCAGACAAAGTACTTGTGAACTCTAATCCATTCTGAACTTTGTTCACGATCTCAACTCATAAAATTGTATTCGGCATCCCAGCTTATCTCACAATTTATAAGGGACGCCATACTCTGACTGCAGTTATGGATTTCAGCTGGTGTCACTGGGAGGCAATAAATTTCATTGACAACAATTAATGTTTATAGCAGCACCAGAGTTCCCAGTCATTACCTGCTGCGTTTGGTAGGATGCGCATTCACCAACCATCATGTTTGGGTGGTTTGGAGGATTCAAGCGTCCAGGTGTTCCCTGGAGGTTGAAGCACGTTGTGGTCGACATGCGAAGGCTACGACTGCAGACGACATTGCTGCTGCGCAAACTATGCTGGAGGAGGACGCGCGGGGGACAGCTGGTGCAGCTGGAGTGAGCCATCGGGTTAGCATCGCGATCAATTCGCATCATCTTACATGAGAAACGTGGCCTCCTAAAGGTTTGCGCACGCTGAGTACCCTCTCAGCTAAATGAGAACCAACTAGCAGCTCCGATTTATTAGTACCGTAGCATAATTGCCAGCTTTGATGGTGGACGTTCCAGGGCTGTTGTGAACATCCTCAGTGGTGATGAGACCTGAGTGTACAGTTTCCACTCAGAGACAGAAATATAATAAGCTCACTGGACGGCCGTTGGTGAGGCGCCGTCTCATAACTTTCGTCGTAAGGACAGTGTGTCCAAGCAGATGTTGGTTGCGCTCGTAGCCAAGGCTGTTTAAGTGGCTACTTTACTTGTCGTACGGCAACTCACAGACACCAGAGATAGGTGTGCTACCACCCTCTGGCACAACAGATGGAAGATGTAGCAAGACGTTTTTCGAGAACGCAGGCACGAGGGGACTTGTTGCACCAGGACAACGCACCTACACACATGTTCAATGTCTTCATATCATTACTGGTTAGAACATGCAACCAGGAGGTTTCGCACCCAACCTACAGTCCAGAACTGGTTCCAAGGGACATTTTTGTGTTTCCAAATGTCAAGCATGATATGCATGGTATCCGCTACGAGTCTGCAAAAGTTAAAGATAATTATTGAGCTCATTGAAGGCTTATCCGCTCTGGCACGGTCTAGCAGCTTCCTCAAATGTTTTGCAAGCATGGAAAGTTGCACAAAGCTGGTGTAGACTAATCAGAGAAAAAGTAATACTTATTTTATGGTAAACAAAATACGGTTTATCCGGATAATTACTACTCTACCCTAGTACGTCACGCAGGTTTAAACATCCCTTGAACACCTTACGTCACAGCAGAAATACCTGCAATAAGCATCGCTGAGCAGAATGTTGATCATTTGCCAGCACCAGTACTAAAATCAGTACTTAAATTAGGATAATTGGACAATCTAAGAGGGTTGATCCTGAGTCTATTCTCATATACCCATGTTTAGGAAACTTCAAAGAACTTTCAGCAATTCGATGAATGGCGCCAAATTTAGATTACATGAGTTTGGTACAACATACTAAGTGCTGATATAGAGATCACGGATCATATGCACAATTGACAAATTATAGAAACTGGGTATACTAAGCACGGTTTCAGCCAACTCTAAGTTGCTTTGCCAATGGGAATCTCTTCGGGTTTGTACTGCAGATAATGACAAGTTCCAGAAGGTGATTGCTCTATAATAATGTGTGAAGAGACCATGTAGGTCTGATCAAAATTACTCAATTCGAGAGGTACAGAAATTTAATTTACATTCCACGTACGTTTTGATCTTTTTTGTTTTCCTCCATACTTAATTGCAGAAGCCAGTTTTATTCGTTCACACTTAATTTCCTTAACACTTTGGTTTAATTGAAGAGTGCTCTCCAGGGACGTATAAATCGGGCACCGGGAATGGCAAGTGTATGGAATGCCCTATGAATTCTCATACCAAAGTATTTGGACAAGCATATTGTTCATGTCTTCCTGGATATTTACGACTTTCCTCAAAGTGGACGAAAGGGCATGCGGAGAGTTCTTGCTTTGGTAAGCTCGCACATGCTTTGCTCTGATTCTTTGGATACTAGGGATTTTCTTTTTAGCCTATATTTCAATACGTTCAACTATACCTGTGCACAGTTTGACGGCAAATCTCCATCCTATTTATGTCTATAAATATTAACCTTATTTAATCAGTATTCAAGTAGCGTAATCGTGCTGAAATGTAACCGGTGGACTAATAACATTGTTCGACTCAATTTGTTAATTGACTGTTTGGGGACGAAAACTGAACGCAGTAGGCTACAAGTGCCGGCAGAATGTGTACTGACACTTTGTCAAGGAAAAAGAAAGTTCCATGAGGATCCCTATGTTGCCATCACAATAAAACAACAATAGATTATTCTCCACACAGTCAACTGCTTTTCAGTCAACTATGTTGATTTCCAGAAAAGCGTGTCGATTTGTACTACATGAAACGCATCAACTAGTACCCATGGAGAGACCAATACTAAGAAGGATTTAGAGCCTGGTGTTTTACAATGGAAGTGGACAGTAATAGCAAATTGTTAATTTCTGGTTTAGAGCTAAGCATTGCCCTATTGCGTCTACCCGCTTGCGACCACACAAATGTACCATAATATTAATGATCGGAATATAAGGTGCAATAATTAATTCACGCATCAAGCGAATATGTACTTAGTTACCTTAAATAGCAGTCCGTTGAGGTAACCACACGGTAAAAGGCATACGTTTCTATATTGGGCGCAATGTAAATGAATCTTTCGGACCTAGTGCAAGCAGGTGACCACAGTCATGTGCTTTGATATTCGATAAAAATTGCATGTTTATTGGACATGATAAAGCGTTCATACAACCGATCTACTGTTCTCAAGCGAAGATATTGTGGGGTCGTAGTGAATGATTAAGTGAAGAATTGCTAAATGTTTACACTATACAACAACCATAAAAATCACGTAACTGTCTGTACCTCGTTTGTCCATTCTAAATCCGCACAGGACTTCCGTCGGCTCCCCGTAATCTCATTGCATTTCATGTCAACAATTCTTCCCTTTTACTAATGTGGGACCCACCACTGCTCAATGGAGGATTGAGTGACTTGGTATACCGCGTCAGCTGTCAAGGTTGCATCCCGGACAGAGTAAAATATAAACCGGCTCAGGTGGTGAAGGCAAGCAGGTGAGAATGACCATATATTTAATTGGACCGAGGCCAGACTCGAACGCAGGAAGGAAGATTTAATCACAACACCACCGATTTATCGTGTTTATCTGCGACTATGCTTCAAGGATATTGCTCTGCATTTGTTCACAAATTGAATAGGAAATTATCCTTGGTCAAGGATGCTACAGCTAATGGTGCTCTCTGAAAATAGTGCCAGGCACTCGTTACCCTCTTACTGCCGTCAACTCAGGGCATTCACAAATCTGACACTTATATTGATATAAATAAAACAAAAAGAAGAATTGCATTTCACTTTATGCCAAACATGAAGCCTGAAGTAGCAGCAGATGTTTCTATCTTAGAAACTAAAGTCCGAATTCACTAAGTAGCACAGCGTAAAACCTTACTTTCAGAGATTCTAAGGCCACCCGTACAAGAAAATTTTCAAGGAAGCCCAAAATATACCTACAATCATCCGAGAAATCAAACAGTGGTAAACATAAGATATATGAAAGTACATCAAATTGTTAGCGAGCAAACTGACTTTGGCTGGATCTTAGAAAGCATGTGTATTACAGTGTATAAATAAATTTAGCGAAACCATTAGATAATGGCAAGATTTAAAGGTCTAGTTTATCTGAAAGAAGATGCCAGGTGGTTTGTCCAGAAGCGATCGACGTCATGTTAGTTGTTCATTTCGCAACTTCCGTCCGTGCACTTTATTTTCAAGGTAGAGAGAGGATCTGGACGAATCGTTAATGCACACCAACATTTGGGCCATATAGACGAATAGCAATCACAAGTATGTTGTTAGCAAGCAAAAGTATATCGCAAGTGAACTGTAGCGACAGACAAAGTAGTTTATTTCCGACTGCTGGTTTTGCCTCTTCGCGACGTTACATATTTTTCTAGACAAAGTTTCCCGGAACGCCAATTCTATCGAAAACGCAATTGAATCAATCAGCTGTTCCGGAAATAGTTTCTCACTGCAAATTCTTCTATCCCCTTGTGTAAAACATCGTATGCTTTTCTTCGTATATTTATGGGCACAATGCTGGCAGCATGTACCTATTAACCGTTCCTAGTTAATTTTCTGTGCATCCTCCGCAAAGCGTGTGACAGTAGTGTTTCGGTTGGAAAGAAGATGCTTTATCTATGGTTACAGTTACATGAGGATGAGGTGGCGCAGGCAACCACTTGAAGTCCATCCGACTCGACTGATCAAATCTATTGGTCATCAAACTTACGACTAAGATTTAATTCAACGCCAAGCAGGAGCCATCGGCTCAAGAAGATACTTATTCGGTCTATTGTACCTTGGTGTATATGGTCCTTCTTGTTAACGTCGAGCAAGATATATCGAAAGAACTGCCGGAAGACTCGCCGAGAGAATCCGTAGTACCCGGACTAGTTTTTTGTTGGTAAAGCGTACACATTAGCAAGCAACTTGTTGGCGTTGTTACTTTATTATAATCACCAAATTCATGTCCCGCAGTATTTCCAACCCGTTTTGCTAACTGCTTACTTGCCACACATCGATGGTAAGATGTTGCACACTGGGAACAGCCGAAACCGTTACTGTTCGCCTCTAAAACCCATAATTTTGTGCCAATAATAGCAGTCCGGATTCTCTTGCTACCTCGGACCCACACCCCAATAACCACCGTTGGGAATACGCCTCTGAAGTGTCCTTGAACAATTCTGAACCAACCACATGGAACTGACATACAGCTAACGACAAGGTCTTATATATTTCGCGTCTTATCTTGGTATCAGTTGTGATGTAAAAGGCTGATGTGATCCAATAAAAGCACGCTAGTTGGCCAAGTTTCTGATGTCTACGCCTAAATTTTCCATTGTAATAGCTAGAATTATCGAAAAATTTGACCTGAAATCCTACGGTAAAAAAAGTTTACCGATACGACCTTTAAAGTCTGTCACTTATTCACAGCTGATGCCTTAGTTTGGATAGTAGTATGGACTTTAGACCGAAGAACGTTGGACATTTGACAGCTTCAACACTTGCTAACGCACGTGATGGTGGATCACGTGAGGTGTAGGTCGTCATCGTCCGAGTTTACTATGTTTTGCCCATTATTGATCATACGGTAGAGGAAACTCGCTCACCAATGTTAATTTAGGTGCTGCATAGAATGAATGACAAATGACAGTGTCAAGGGTTTATTTACGTTAGCAGCCAATAAACAACGTTCAATGCAATTGGTTTAGAGGGGAATTTGAACCAATCTAACTCCGTTTCCGTCGGCCAAACGCAAATATCAATCAGCTTTAAGCCATTTTCAATGATTACTTGTTATCATTGAAATAAAGGAAAGTAAAGTAAGGTAATGTAAAGCAATCTAAAAGGAATATAGCAAAAGCTGCTGAGCCTGTTTCGGGAACCTGCAGGTCGTCAACGAAAGCTCTCTAATATTTGCATCTCAGTTTCCGTAGAGACGTACTGTTACTTTTAAGAAATATTATGACCGACAATGTTGCAGTTACATGACCAACAAAAATCTACATCATTCTGCTGGGTTACTTGCATTTGTAACACGGCGGCTTAGTTCCTTTTTAATCGAACTCAAAGAAACCGCTTCGCTATATTGTTACACCGGACGGCAGCAACATTTTCCTGGAATATAATTTAAATTCTTACCTGAGAGTCGAAAGTAGTGGTTCGGCACATTTACCGTATTGGTGAACTAGTGATTTGAACTATACAGACCACATGTAGCAGTGGAGTGATATATATCAACGTGCAATCGGTTTCTTCTAATCCACAACGGTTGAAGCTTTACGTACGCTTGCAGCCAGAATGAGCAGTTTTATGAAGCCGTAATCAACAAGGTTGTTTAAATAAACTGAAACGCGTGAGTGGACACAAGTGGGTGTATCGGATTCTGTCAGTTATTGAGCCAGGGGATAGGATGCGTACAGCCAGATGTTTTTATCTGTAGGAGGAATCAAGTAGATGCATGTCGTTTCGTAATTACCGGTACAATAGCTGGTCGGTGATTGCTACACGATGCAGGCAGATGAGTTAAGTTTAGCTTCTATCCTATTAGAGTGACATGGTTTCACAAGCAAAGTGAAAACTTGCCAACACCAAAAAGGGGATACATCCGGAAAATCGACAAGATCTTGTATTAGAAACGGTCGATAGGAACAAACAGAAGCAGTAAACCATTGTGGCCCTTATAAGATATTTCTTTAACGTATTTTCTTTTTGCGTATGCCACAAAAGCGCCTCCGCTTCAAACGGATGAGGAACTCATTGGTGAAATGAGCTAATCCGCGTTAGCTGCACACACTGATTTACGATTTCAATTTAACTCTGTATCATCTTATCTGGTGTTGTGTTATGATTGCCGTTCGACAATGCAATTAGAAACCATGTTATGTTTACACACACTGCATTGCAGCCTACAGATGGAAAAATGACAGCCTGCGTTTCGCTGGAGATGGTGCAAGCGCTACGTCGAACGTGTCATGAACTACAATGTTACTTCTAGCAGGGGATATGCAGCTGTAGCGTCGCAATTTGCAGGCATTGCTTTGGAATTCGTTAGTCCGTCCCCATTCGATAAATAATATTAAACTCAAACTTGCTATAACGACCATCTGTCCATGGCGACAGCCCGTCTATGGGGACTAGTCAAGATCATCTTCAAAGTTTTACCTACATTTTCGCATTTGTCTTATCCTGTGTATCTGGTGCACCACGCTTTTGTGAACCCAAAGCTTTCTAGCACCTGTAAAGTGCGACCATCAATAGTCCCACTACCAGCCACCGTATCGCACAGTTAGGTTAGATTCCGTATCAAGGAGTCAACTTGGCCGCATGTTATGCAGTGGTAACTTAATTGTCCGTGCGTTCAAATGGGTGCTTTTTTGAGCCTATGGTTTGTCCAAAATGTACACGTTATCTGTAAATTCCTGATGCAATGGGGTAACTGTGTGCCGTTGTCAATTAGTGTGATTATTCAGTCCGTATAAATAACAAGAGAAACCAACATCCTCAGTCTGCTGCAAGCAGAACTTATACTGTTATAGGAATCTGACAAAAACTAAATACTTAGTACCAAAATCCAAAAGAATCTAAGAGATTCCGTGAGGACAAGGAGGAAAATTTTCGAGCAACTTATCAGAAACTTTTGGAGGTAGAAGAGTAAAAATCCTTGGAATTTTAACAAAGAATTTCGGGCATTTAACACATTTCTGCTAACGATTTAGCATATTTTTCTTTTTACATATGTTACAGAAAAGTTGCAAAAACGCTGACATGACGTTTTGCTTACGCAAATTTAGAATATTTTAGGAAACATGAGAATTTTTCTAACATTGTTAAAATCGGCACAAAAAATGACTTCGGAAACTGAGGGAAAACATAAAACTTTTCTGAGTAACTACGAAACTGTATTCAGAGCTGAAGTTAAATGTTTATTTTTACTTTTCGCGAGTTTTATAACAGTCAGTTGCTCGATATAAAATAATGTGAAGTCCACATATGAATACAAATTGTTGTATCACTCATGCATGTTTTGTACAGATCAGGCCAGGTGTAGTGGCACATCTTACACTTGGCACATTAAATTAGCCTACTTCCCATGTTGCCATCACCTTCTTTTTTCATAGACTCTAAGTGGGGTCCAAAGCAAGATTTGCTCATTCTAGCCTCAAACTTTGACTGTTTCTGCTAGGTGTAACCAATTTGGTGGAAGTAATTCTCGGCTAGATGCGCCTGCAAGTGGACTTTTACGACAGTTCTTTTGAAGGAAAGCATGCCATGTTGCTCTTGATATGTACAGGTGATTTTCTGTAAAATTCTATGCATTATTTACTTCAGTATACGCTAGAATGGCAAACAGCGCCCTCTATCAATTTTCGCTGCGGAACTTGATTCTGTACTGAATGACATTTTGGAGCAATCGATACGCCCCTCCCATCGTGGGGTCGATCGATGCTAGGTTGTTCAATAAGTATTTGCCTTTTATCTTTCTTCGATCACCTCTTTAATCTTGTCAGAGGATATGCACCAACAGAGTTGCTGACAAGCGTCACAACGGAATTATCATTCTAAGTCAAAAGGAACACCTCATCTCGTCTATCAAACTGTATTCATTTGTACCCCTGTTAAGTTTGCCTGGAACGTTCGTGTCGATGAGCACTTTTCTGTCCTATTTGCTCGAATTGTTCTCGTAGCTCTTGTGCTTTGTTTGGGTGGGGCTTTTAAGAGCGGCAAGCCTGTGCAAAACTGTCAAAATTGATGTAGAAGGGACACGGAATCGGGAGCCTGTGCACTAGGTTCATAACAACGCGCTATCCCAAAGCTAATATCTTGCCACATTTGGCCTGAACTCCTTGGAAGAAAACCAGATATGCAGCATGTCCTAGAGGTTTTGCAATGACGCATTGTTTTTACCCAAATCTAATAGTCTTTCTTATGACGCATTTATTCAGTCTATGACGGTCGTAATATGGTGCCATGCCAACATCTACACACAGCTTTTCTTCAATGGGGAAGGATTGCATAGATCTTTCATTGAGTAGTTCATAAAGTAGCCGGGATTTTACAAATTTGTCATATGTTAGCAAACTGTTTTTGTTTGCCAGATGGAGATATTTCATGTTTATGTCAAATCTGTTCCGATGCATTGGTTGATTGCTGGCTACATTGTGGACGTCTTATTCAGGAACCCAATAAATGTGTCTTCGTGACAATGGACTAAAGACATACATAACCGAAATAGCAAGAATAACAAGTATTTGTGCCGTGGTTATACACAATCATTGGTTAATTGTTGAACGGGCCTACTCATATGTCTGTCTTACCGTATGAGCAACAATGGCGTTATCAAATAAGCGTTCGAAAGATTTGTACGGCATAAGCTCCGCCTTTAAATTAAGCAGATTTCCTATCATACCATCTTCTCTGGGTGTGTGATCCTAGATATAAGATATGTTTTCGCAAAAGTCTAGAGCTGGTATCCTTGTGGGGTTTTCTTAACAAACAAGCCTAGGTGCTGCAAGTTCTTCGTGTGAATTGATATTGCCACTTTTGGCTTCCAGTTCGCAGGGTTCTCCATCCAGGGTGACCGTAATGACGGATGCAACAGTGAATAACTGCCTCGCTGATAGATCATCAAGAGATCCAACATCCTGAATCACTTCACTGATATCATCTTTATCAGAATTTTGTCAATCACCCAAAGACGTAATCTGTATGTTGGCTTCGAGGACATCGTCAGCTTCTTCTATCATGTTGATAACAAATTATGCAAAATAAATTTCCAGTTTCCTGAAGATGAAAATGAATGTCACCAGGTTATCTACACTATAACAGCATTTTTGACACAATACAAGTAAAACAGCGAATGCATGTTACTACAATGCATCGTTTCGTGCTGTAATATTATTAGCCCAATATGTCGGAAAATTTATAACAAAAGGCACAAATTCATAACAAATGGCGCATATTCTTGAATCCTTAGAAATAACTTAGTCAGTTCCAAGGTTCGCGTCGCGACACCAATTCTGGTTGAGTCCTTTAATATAAACAGCTCGTTACTGCGCAAGCATGCAATAAATATCACGCATTTACATGATTACATGAGATCATGCGTTCTGAAAATTTAACGTAACACAAATATAGCAAAAATTTGGCACGTTTCAATGAAAAATTACTTAAAGTAAACTTACTATTAAAGATTTCCCGTTTTGTTGGCCATTTGTCATCATAAAAGAAAGCGAAAACCATTTCTTCGAACAGAAAACGCGACTGGGTAAAATGCCTGCAAAATAATGAGTAACGGTGTGTTATTTTAGTTTACAGCCTATGAATAATAATAGAATAATATGTAATTCAACGTCTTTATAACCGACATCAAGAAGAAACGGGCGAAGTCGGTTTGAAAAACACACCCCGTGCCTGAAAGAAAGAACTGCGGAAAACCAGGAAACGAAAGCCTTAAAACATTTTGCTGGAAATGGAGGCAGTCTGCACTTGCAAAAGAAATCCCATTAGAACATTGTCACATGTTCAAGTTTCGCAAGAGAATCGAACACACAGACCATAAAGCATCAATCGGTTGACAGAAGGCTTTCATCTATAGACACATCACTGTGTGACTCAGAGATGTGTACTGCACCGGAAATGTCAGCAAAATTACCGGAAACACGTTATGGTTATGCAGCACAAGGCATTTTAAATTTAGCTAGAACTGGGATTTTATTCGAAGCCACATTAGACCAAGTATTTTTTATCAGATAAAAATGCACAAGTGGATAAAGCTAGGAGTGAATCACAACCAAGGTTTGGACTAACACGTTGGAATGTCAGAACCGGCTTTATTGGTTGGGAAATCAGCCAAGCGCCAAAATTGTTACAAATTAACATGAGAAGGAAAACTGGTATTGAACACGAGTAAAAATGAGATAAGTAGGAATGCAGTCATTTTGAAGATCGGCTTTATAGCCTTGACAAGAAGCTTTAGTAAAAGACACTGTCACTTACTTCCTAAAATCTAGCTAAGAACAGTCCAAATGCATTTCCTACCACCTAAAACTACTGGGTTAGTACAAACCCTAGACCATGATGTCATTCAGGCACTTATAGTTTAGGAATAACATCTTATACATATTTTGACGAGTTTGATATTACACAAAAAATGTCCGGTACTGAATTCCTGAAAAGAGTAAATTTATTTGACGCTTCCTTCTGAATCACTGCCGTATGTAAGTAGGTGAAGAACTCAACAATCAAAATATTTTTTAGAACAGGATTCCCTTGTCTTGAGGACATTAGTTTTGAGATGGGGATGAAAGCTGGACTTGAGGCAGGTGAGCATATTTTACCCCTTGCAATCACTAGTGTTTTGGATAACTTTCAAAAGAATATTTTGGATGCTAACTGACTGACAGACCCATTACTGATTCTAATCTTCAAATTGCTAACACCAGAACTTAGCTATTGATTTCTCATGTATAATGAAATAAACGCGTGTGGGAACAATACATGCAAACCTTCTGACCACGTACACGTTCAAAACGCACAGGGTGTTGCTGAGAATTTACGCTGCTAGATATTAGATAGCGAACTTATTAATATGCTTGAAATTATCATGAGCGCGTGGGAGAATCTAAATTCTTCTTTTATTTAAAATGTCAAGCAACGGACTTCTGTGCTGGAAATTTTTCAGATGGTGGAAATGAGAATGACAATATAAAAGTATGTGTGTATGCATTTTTTAATCCCATGGACTGCGCGCAATTACAGGACAGCTATTTAAAATATTTTCAAAACTGTAACTTATTACATTTTTATTAATCAAAAATCCAACAATTACATAGCACCGTTATTAAAGTAAGTAGAATATGAAAATTAATTATGTTTTTCTGTGTAGAGACCAAATTTGCATCTGAAAGCGCTGTACCCCTGTGATTTCGATGATGATTGGTGTCTCCTATGCATGAATCTGTCCATAAGGATCACCTG